>JAJOOE010010348.1:0-29919 GCA_036250405.1 Solanum raphanifolium
TTTGAAATGGTTTGCCCTTAGTCCCTATTTCCCGTTAATTAATGTTGAATGTACGTCCGCGACCGTTGAAGTGTGATGACAAGTTTGAGAGGCTTGTTTGGGGTTCCTTCGGGTTCCTCATTCGCCATGTCACGTCTAGGCCCTAGGCTTGGGTCGTGACAATCAGGACTCCTCCACCCACCACTTCTTCTCCTCAAGTTCCAGAGCAAGATTTAGTCCTAGCACTTCCGATACAGGGTCCACCTCTCAAGTCGATGAACAAATTAAAGACTGAGGGGCTGAGTACAATCATTGAGGAAAATCGTCTATCCGCATATGGGGTCATTGGCAGATACCCAGAGATTATGAATTGTCTGTAGGCTCATAAATTCCATATCTTCACCAAGCCCCGAGGCCCATATATTCCAAATTAGGTTCGGGAGTTCTATGCCTCTTATGGGATCTTGAGACCACTGGGGAAGAAGCCAGCAGCTAAATTCAACGCGATTGACTATGTGGTTGTCAGGGGAAAAAAGGTGCACTGTGATTGTACCGCCGTCAACACAATATTAGAATGCACTACGAGGCTTGAGGATGACGACTCTGGAGAACATGAAGAAGTGGCAGGCTCCATTGATATCAGACGACACACCCAAGTGGCTTGAGTTTGGAGCAGCTATTGAAAAGAAGGACCTCAATGTGGCAGTGAGGTATAGGTTTGGCTTCATCAGCAGCATGATCATGCTCTCCCAAAATGAGTCTATTTTTTGCCACGCCAAAGCAGCCTGTTTGGGCTATCTCATTAAGGAGTCAAGTCTATACCTGGGATGATCATCACAAAGAAAATGCTCATGCGGGCCAAGCAGCGCTAGACCTCACTCCCCTTCTCGGTGTTGATCACCAAGCTATACAGACGGGATCCAGTTCAGAGAGATGCAAAGAAGTATGTGGAAGTGATTCCCACATCCTCCACTGATATTCGGAGAATTGAGGCTGAATATTTAAAGGACCAGGCTAAGAAAAAGAAGAAGGAAGACCTGGTGGATTCATCCCCGATTATGGATACAAATTCACTACCTGTAGAGGCATCATTCCCTACTCCGGCCCATGGGCTTTCAGGTACCCCTATCGTTGTCCCTTCTGATGTACTAGGTTCTTCTGTTGCTACATTACCTCCTAGACCTGTTGTTGCTCCTATCTCCCGGACCCCACTCACTCAGGCTTCATTACTCCGGATGGGGCAACTTGCCCATTCTGCGGATCGTCGAGTTACCAGACTCGAGGCCTCCATTATGGGCAAGATTCTGACTTCCCTGGATGATGTTGTGACACCCTTGAGCACTGCCATTGATGCCCTTGCGGCGAGGATAGCGGTGTGCGAGCATGGCTAAGGGGCCACCAAGGAGGTGACGACCTTAAAGGCCGCTATAGCTGTGTTGCGGAGCAATATGGATCAACTGAAGTCCACTAATATGTTCATGATATTTGGGACGGTGGAGATCCCATATGTGCCAGAGATGCCTCCGGCTACCACCGGAGATAAGGGTAGAGTTGAGCAGACAACTGATCCTGAGTTTGAGGCGGAAACTAATAAGGAGATGCTCGAGGTGGATAAGGAAGCTGCATATGAGGGCCTTACTGAGAAAGAAGACGCCATGGTAGATGTTGTTGTACAGGCTTCTTTGGTAGATACACCATTGGCAGCTCCTAGTGCTATTACTGTTCCTTCTGAGGTGACTCTGGGTACTGAGGCCCGAGACCAAACTGATGCACCGGGCATTGATGCCCAGACAAATGGAGCGACTGCGTAGACAGGATCCCCTCTTTACCTCCCTCTTTGTCTAACTTTTATTTTAACTTTTGGATATTCTTGTTTGCATTTGAGTACAAATGCTTTTATTTGTGGTAGATGAGGCCCACCTTTTGTGTGATTTTTTGTGAATATTTATGTTTTGTTTATACATTTGGGTTTTTGAGCTAAAATTGTGTTGTACACTACTTTTTGTGGAAGGTTTGAGCTTGTGGCTCCGTGTCTTTAATTATAAATGATTTTTGACCCTTTTGAAAAAAATTTACCAACTCTTATTTGTATTGAATGTAATTGTTCTTGTGCAAATTTGGGTATCAGTTTTGATCAATATCGATGACTTGAATAGTGTTCATAATCGAACAAAAATGATTGTGCGGCTATGATAAGGCCAAATGAAGTTGCATAGCCAATATCTGAACTCTTTGCATCTCGTTGTGACAAGCCAAGTATCGAATTGAGTCTCTTGTGATGAACATTGCACACTAGCAAAAGTGTGGAGTCTTGTTTGACTTTGGTGTCATTGCCTTGTGTGATGAGCTTAATGTGAACCATGTGTGATGACACCTAGAATTTGCCCCATTGGTCCAGCTGAATAAGTGATGCAATCTCTTGATATGATCTTAGGCAACTTTAAAGAGTGTGAAACAATTTGACATTATACCTCTTTTTGTGGCCTACCTTGTGAGTGTGTGAACCCCTCTTGAGCACCGTTTGAGCCTTAACCTTTTCTTGGAAGAAACTTGATGACATTGTGACCTTTTCTTGATCCAATACCCATAATCCTCGTGATTTGTGATTTGTTTGAATAGCCAACTTAGGCCAAAAGCCTAAGTTCGGGGTGTGGTGAAAAGAGAAGGTAAATCAAGACGTGCAAGAAAGTCCCTTTTTACCCATGTTGTGAGAAAATGGAACCCCCTCCATACAAAAAAAGAGAGAGAAAGAGAAGAAAAGAATGAAAAAAAAGGAAAAAGAATGAAAAATTTGTGGAATAAAGTTGTGAAAATACAAAAAGAAATGGGGTTTCCAACATGTCCATGGAAAGTGAATAAGGGGAAAACTTGTAAGCACAAATGAAAAATGATGAAGAAAAGGAAAGAAAGTGTTGTTCACATCACATTTCATGAGGCCTATAGCCACTGAGCCTAAATTGACCATAACTTTGCACTCAGCCCTATTACAAGCCCTAAAAAGACCTTTTTGATCTTGAGTGCGCTGAAACAAATGTTGGTTGGAAAATACGGGCAAGCCTATGGTTGAAATCATACATTGTGTTCATCTTTGTGAGTGTGAGCATTGCATCTAATTCCGGAACTTTAAATTATTGAACCATTGTGTGTGAATATGGAATCATTCTTTGTGTGAGGGCATTTGAATACCTTTGTTGAGCTTGAACTTGCATTTGAAGCAAGTATTGTGAGCTTGAGATTCTTTGATATTGTGTGTCACAGCTTGACTCTTTGAGTGTACAATTGATCTTTGCATGAGTAAGTTGAGTGTTTTTGTGTGCATTCACGATTGAGTCTTGTGTATCACTGCTTGAGACATCCTTTTTGAACTGCTGAACTTGAGTTTTACTTGAGGAAAAGCAAAACTTTAAGTTGGGGGTGTTGATGAGTCCACGATTTGGACTCATTTAGGGCTTAATTTTAATAGAATTAGTGTCCTTGAATGCATATTTTGTCTCAATAACTGATGTAAATCCTTGAATTTCAGGTATTTGGACTTAGGGACAAAGCATGGACAACATTGACCAAAAAGGAACAAGGCAGTTGAAAGAACGAAGAAAAGAAGGCCTGAGTATCGCCTAAACCATTGGACGAGTCACCGAATGGCCTTGGTCTCGCATGTTCTAGTGTGCCAAGCCCTAAAGGAGAAAATTAAGTCGGAGATAGAAAAGAGCAATCGGCGAGTCACCGAACGGTTCCGCGATGCAGTGCTATATTGCCCTATGTTACAGGACCTCAAGGATGCTGAAGGCAAATGCAAAAAGGCGATACAAATGACCAAAGGGTGGATCTCCGAGTGGATCGGCGATCCCGACTTATTTCGTCGACTGGTCCTTCGCAGCACACTTTTTGGCAACTATAAATACTTGTTTAAATTTTTAGCTTAGTATCTGATATCATATTATTATTCAATTTTTGAAGTTGAGAACTGAGAACTGAGTTTGAGAGACATTTTTTCGTAGCTTTGAAGATTTGAAGATTTCCATTTCTAAGAAATTGGAAGTGGGTATTGAAGATTCTTCATCTTAGACGTTTGTAAAGACAATATTAATCGTACATAGTTGATGGAAACACATTTCGGTATCGATTTTTGTCCTTTTACTATGTCTAGCTAAAACCCCAATTCTTGGGGTGTGATTATGTGATTATGGGTTGAATTAACTGCTGGGTATTGCTAATTGATAGTCTATATGCTATTTAAAAGTGATTTCGTTCAGTAATTGTGGTTGAACTTAATGGGCTGTAGTTGCAAATACAATCCTAACTTCGTATTTTTGGCTTGCTTGAGAGAGAGGTTTAAAAACCAAAATTACTGAATTGATGGTCTGTGGGTATTGGGTTGTCATGGGTTCAGCTTGAGAGAGTGAACCCTAAACCCTTTTCCACACATTCAGCTCGAGAGAGTGAATGGACTAAAGCGAAGGTTGTGCTTCATTGCGGCTTATTGGTGTTCGAGAGAAACCAATTCGATTCAGGGTAAATTGTTCGAGAGAAAGTTTACCCCCACTAAAGTCTAGCTTATTCATTGATTTGCAGCAGTTTACTATTAAATGCAATTACCCGTTATTTGCCTTAGCCCATAATCCTATCACATCCCAAGAATCCCGTCTCCAAATTCGTATTTTCATATTGTTTGTTGTTTTTAGTTGCTAGTTCACTACAAACCACCTTTTTGATATTTGATACTTGTGTCAACCTTTAATTTATCATTTTTTTCTTCGTAAATGCTTTTAGCTATAATTGACTAGAGCATATTTATGTTTTTCTATTGATTCTTGAGTACGAACCACTCCTTTGGGATTCGACCCCAACTCACTAGTTGGGTTATATTACTACTCACGATCGTTGGTACTTAAACTGGAAGTAGTGTCCTGATACGTGAAATCAGGAACCTACAAAAGTGCAGAAGCAAGGAGTGTGTCATTCCCCAAGGCTACCCCCTTGACGTAAACACGAGACCTAGGATCACGAGTGACCCCAAGCTAACCATAAGCTGGCATATCATAAGCATACTGAAAGTAACTAAAAACAAATACTATGCGGAAGTTTAAAACAAAGGATAACTAAAGTGGGGAATACCTAACTAATCTGAATATGTAAGGTACTATGAGTTTTAATACAACTCAAAGATCAACTCAAATCTAAATTGAATCTAATACTATGTCTGAAAAAAGCCTCTAACTGACTAGAGTTGCTAGGACAGGCCCAAGCTAACACTAAACATACTGAAAACTAAAATGAAAAGACTGAGTCTAGAAAACATGTATCTTTTCCTCGAAGTATGAGGAATCACCACTGAAGCTGCTGAAGTGAAGATCGGGAACCAATCTATACGTGATCTGGATGCTGAGTACCTAAACCTACATCATGAAAGGATGTAGCACAGAGTATGTGTCAGTACTTGGAATGTACTGATCGTGCAGGATATAGAATGTAACTGAATAAAATACATAAACTGAACAAAGCATATTAAGCGATGATATAATCTGAACTGAATATAAATACTGAAATATACTGAATACTAAGCTAAATGCAATGACCAAGTACTAATCCTGAACATGACATACTGAGAATGTATGCTAAGGTATAAATGAAGACCTGGTCAACTGCACTAATTTATGACAGTGGGAGCTACTATTAACCGACATAAAACCACGTGAGATAAACATGGAGTCCAATGTATACGTCCCATCGAGAGGACCCAATATACGTTGCCAAGGGTATAAAGGCATGACTGGCGTGATAACTAAATATAATGCCCACATATGGGACTTATAAACCTAAGGCGGGACATAGTTCTAGGACTAGGAGGGTACGTTGAACCCTAGTCCAACTCGATGTAAAGTCTACTTCCAACTGAATATGTATATACCACATTATGACTTAAATGCTGAAATACCGACTAGCTCAAAATACTGACATTCAAAATCTGAGAATATAACAATTATATACTGATAGTGTGACATTCGAAACTGAAGCATGATTATCTGTTTGACTGACCTAGCAAGTGCATTTCATGAACTAAAGAATCTACACAACTAGGGTTATAAAGTCCATACAAGGAATTTAACAACGATTCCAAGAAAACATGATAATTCAATTCGGAACACTATAACAGCTAAATCACAACAAATATCTAAAGTTTCTAGAAACCCTAGGTCTAAACAAAAGATAGAGAATCAAGAATCTGAAAGAATTCTAGGGACCTAGTGGAAGAAAGGAATCCACTAGTGAAATCCCACATACTTGGTGACGAATTTCACGGAGAAATCTTTAAACTTTGGGGCTGGAATTGAGGAAAACATGTTGCGTTCCTGGAGATGGCTTGGTCGATTGTTTCTTCTCCTTTTGCCCTAGGTTTGATGAAAATTTGGAGAATAATCGGTTAGGGAAAGATCTAATTAACTTGCTAGGCTTAAACTAACCAAAACTACGTAGTTTAGGGGTTAAACGATATAGTTTAGGTGTCCAAATGCATAGAGAAAAAGACCAAAACGACCCCAACATAAAATCTGACGGAGGCCTTCCACGGGCCCTATGACAGACCGTCACAGGGACCACGGTCTGTCAAGTTGGTCGTGGTCTACTGGCCAGTGCCTCATAGTTCTGGGTAGTCCAACCACGAGCCTTACTACGGCCCGTGTGAAGGACCACGGACCGTGAAGGTCAACGTGGTTCTTTACTTGGGCTGGGGTATGTTGGCTCAGGTTCACGGATGCCACCACGGCCCATCTTCGAGACCATGGCCCGTGGAGGGCTCCGTTGTCTGATGCCTGTGCCTGGTGGGTTCTGTCTGACTACCACGGGCAGGTCGACGGACCGTGGTCCCTTTCACGGTCCTTGAACCCTCTCGTAGTTCACCACTTTCTGCATTTTTTCTGCTGCAACTTCTAAATTTGATTTTCGAGGTGTTACAGAAAGAGTACCAAACAACACGGTACTCATCAAGTAACCTACTAAACAAAGCACAACTAAGTTAGAATACAAGTGCTCCTTTGATCCCCAACCGAACCTCCTGAAACTACAACTTGCATAGAAATAAGTCAAACCTAACAACTTTACAATACATAGTTCGCAGAGCTTAACATTCATAGTTTAACAGTCAAAGTTCAACAACCAACAAGGATCAAGTAAACCATCTCCCTTTGGAACAATATCACTAGCCAGAACCATTTTCCTTTGGCTTTTTATAATATCACTTGTCAAAACTATTTTCCTTCGGCATAACCATCACATGTATAATCACGGTGCACAATAATCGATGAAAATAAGTAATTTTACACCATAAGAAAGAGACAATAATTCAAGTCCACAATAATGCCATCAAGGTTTTTCATCAATCAATACACAATGAACGGAAATACAAGATTCTACAAGTTTTATAGGGTTGATAAGATCACTTGCCTCAATTCAATCAAATGTCAATTCAAGACTTGAGTCTTCCCTTTCTGAACAATGTACAAAGACATACAATCTAGTTCAATCAAGTAAGCACAATAAGATGTTAGAAATAACAACAACCAAATCATAAATATTTAAAAATGGGTCAAAGGAACTCAAAACCCCAATTCCAAAATTGAGGTTTGAATAAAAAAAAAATCTTTACTTGAAAATATTATCCAATGAATTTGGAACTCATTGGTGAAAACAATTTCGAAAAAGGAATTAAAATGAGTTCACAATCACCATTTTATTTTAGAACTCAAGTTCTTGTAAAACCATGTCATTGTCAATCAAAAGCCCAAGTTTTGATGTTAAATTTTATAAATGATAAAAGGGGATTGAAGTTTTAGGGTCACAAAGGCTTACCCTAATGATTTAGCACAAGAAATTAGTTCAAAATCGCCTCTAGACGTTCTCCGAAATTCAAAATAGGGAAAAATAGGGGTAAAACCCTGAAATGACAGGTCAAAAAGGTCTCTAATATCGCAAAAGCGGCATCTTATTTGCAAAAGTGAACCCCAGAAAACCCGGCCTTCGCTTTCGCGAACTAGTCTTCGCTAACATGAAGGTCGTGATCACAAACAGGTCATCGCGAATGCATTGGTCAGACTCTCTCTATCACGAAGGTTGTGAAAGTGATGACCCTTTGTGAAAGGGGGGCATAGAAGATACTAGCAAAATACAACCAACTCAAAATCACCAAAAGGACCCTCGGGAATAGCTCAGAACCCCGTAAATACAAATCACATATGCAATCCACTTAAACTTAGCATTCCAAAATCAATGGAACCATCGAAACATGAATCTGAGGTAAACTTGATCTAAAACTCGTGAGAGTCTCAAGTAAATGAACATAACGCCTAAAAAGGCTAAATCAAACTTGGCACCTCTGAAAATTCAACCAAGACCTCACTAAGGCCTAAAATTATCCCTTGAATCCAATGGAACTTTCAGAATTCTTATCCAAACTTTCGAACCCCGAATGTCGACCAGAGTCAATCCAAAGGTTAAAATTTCACAAATTTCCAACTTAGGACTTCAATCCTCAAAAAGACTCTAACTATGAAACCCCCAACTCTCTAAGATAGATTTCCATATTTCGGGACCGATGGAATTGTCGAAATTTTATTCTGACACTTGAAACTCCAAAAAATACTAAAAATCACTTTTAATCACTTTACCCTTTAAAAACTCAAAAATTAAAAATATTCACAACTTTCACTCAATGTTCGAAACTAACTTTCAAAACTAAATCAAAAAAGCCTCGGGCTGATATCGGGAGGGACAAAATTATAATTCTACAAAAATTGTTAAAAATGACCAACCGGGTTATAACATTATCCACCACTAAAAACCATGTTTGTCCTCGACCATAAAGCAAAAGAAAGTACTTGGAGCTTAAAAAATTTAAGGATATCTAGCATGCATATCAGAATCTGTATCCCAAGTCACCTCACCAACTAAATAGTGCTTCTACTACACCTTCACTAAAGTGATCTTCTTGATCCTAAGCTTTTCGACCTGCCTATCCAAAATGGCTATATGCTCATGTAATGTCCTGTTTCTTATGTTTTAATAAGGAAATGATCAGTTTTCTCTTCCCCATAGCGTTATCATGCTTATTTTGTGTTGTGGGAATGGTTGGTGTGATCTTTGATGTGATCGTATGTGTTGTTTTTTTGTGACTTTGACCCTTTTGAGTTGAGAATTATTTGTATGGTTGACTTTGGTCAGCATTTTTAATTCCGAACATCAGTTAGAGATTCAAAATCATTGATGAATTGATTATGCATTTGTGTTGTATGTGTTGTGATGCATTTATCCTCATTTGACATATGATTGTTCATGGAAATATGATAAAGTGGAGAAAAGCTATTTATTTTAGAAAGAAAATGAGACACCTTAAATTTATCCTTGATCACGAGCTAGGTTACAAGTTGATTGTATATTGAGATTTTGAGATTCTTATATGAAATGTGAGTCCCCCATGGGTCTTTTTCTGGAAGCTAAAGCTTGGCAAGATGTATACAATAGGTTGTGCGACAACCTTTATTCCACCACATCATTTCATCATCTTATTGCATTGCGTTGCCTAGATTTGTTGTGTTGTGTAACTTGATTATCTGTTGATATGAGTATTAACTATAGCCGTATGTGTTAACCTTATTCACGTTGTTACACCTTAGCCTGTCTATGAATGCCTTAAGTTTTTTTGGTAATTAAGGTCATATTGTGTGTGAAATCATTTATAAGTTGTGAGTTTGGAAATATCTTTTGATATCTATAGAACCATTGTTTGTACTGTTGTTATGAAAGAGTGGGGTTTCTATCTCTGTTTCATTTGTTCACACCAATGGTTTTTGTTTTTCCTTTTCTTCTATATATAAATTAATTTTAATTTTAATCCTTATGATATTTGATCAAATAAATATAATCTTTCATTAATTACGTTACTTAATTATCAATATATTATGTTGAGTATATATTGTTACTTCATATTTGATAGTAATATAATTCTAAAAATAATTCAAATATAACATACTTCAACACACACTTGAGTTAATTGAAGAATATACATTTCACATCTAATATCACAAAAATCAAAAGAACAATTCACTTTTTTGGCATTAATCAATGAAGTTCTATCAATAAGGAAAATTATTCTACTCTTCAACACATCTAAAAATTAAAATTTCATTGCTGCAAAAAGAAAATGACAATATAATGTCTCTAAGTAAACTTTCATGCATAAATGTCTTATTTTCTATTTGTAGATCCTTGAAAATCCATAATCCTCGTCATAAAAATGTTGAAGTTTTCACTCTACTCATCATACTTATCCTAATATTTATTGCATCACTTCCAAATCTTCTTCCACCCCTTGTATGAATCTTGTGTTCATTATGAAGCTTTTCACAATCCTTCACCTCCCTTGAAAATTAGCCATGCAAATTATGTTTCAACAATATGAATTTCAATATTCAAAAGAAAAGAGAACATTTTCAAATAAATATAGATAATATTGTTGAAAAAGTAAAGAAATTTCAAGTATATGAGGTTACATTATTTTTTAAATAAACTAAAAAGAAAAGGTTATGTTGTAATATTTTTGTGATTACTAGGTGTAATTCACACAAGTCTTTTGTGAAGAGGAAATACTGAGGAGGGTAATTTTGGAGGACAAAAAAGGTCATTGTCCATAACAACTTGTCTTAACATCTATAATCTGTCAATATTAAGAGACTGACTATATTCAAAGGTCGAAACAACCTTTCAAAACTCAATTAAAAAATACTCGGGGCTGATATTGGGAGGGAAAAAATTATAATTTTACAAAATTTTCTAAAAATGACCAACCGGCTTATTACATTATCCACCACTAAATATCATGTTCGTCCTTGATCATAAAGCAAAAGAAAGTACTTGGAGTGTAAAAAATTTAACGATATCTAGCATGCATATCAGACTCTGTCTCCTGAGTTGCCTCACCAACTAAATAGTGTTTCTAGTGCACCTTCACTAAAGCAATCTTTTGATCCTAAGTTTTTGGACCTGCCTATCCAAAATGGCTATACGCTCATGTAATATCCTATTTCCTATGTTTTAATTAGGAAATGACCATTTTTCCCTTTCCTATAGCGTTATCATTCTTAGTTTGTATTGTGGGAATGGTTGGAGTGGTCTCCGATGCGATCGGATGTGTTTTTGGTGATTTTGACCCTTTTGATTTGAGAATTATTAGTATGGTTGACTTTGATCAACATTATTAATTCCGAACGTCGGTTAGAGACTCAAAATCCTTGATGAATTGATTATTCATTTGTGTTGTATTTGTGATGCATTCATCCTCATTTGACATATTATTGTTCATTGGAAATATGAGAAAGTGGAGAAAAGCTATTTATTTTAGAAATAAAATGAGACACCTAACATTTACCCTTGACCACGAGCTAGGTGAAAATTTGATGAGATATTGAGATTGTTATATGGATTGCGAGTCCCCCATGGATCTTTTTCTGGAATTAAAGTTTGGCAAGGTGTATACAATAGGTTGTGCGAAGACCTTGATTCAACCACATCATTTCTTCATCATATTGCATTGCATTGGCTAGATTTATTGTATTGTGTTGCTTGATTATATGTTGAAATGAGTATTAACTATAGCCTTATGTGTGAACCTTATTCACGTTGTTACACCTTAGCCTGTCTATGCATGCCTTTAGTTTTTTTTGGTTATTAAGGTCATATTGTGTGTGAAATCATTTAAAAGGTATTAGTCTAGAAATATATATATATAAGATTGTTTGTTTGTTATGAAAGAGTGGGGTTTCTATCTATCTTTCATTTGTTCACACCAATTGTTTTTGTTTTTCCTTTTCTTCTATATATAAATTAATTTTAATTTTGATTCCTATGATATCTGATTAAATGCATTTAATCTTTATTTAGTTACATCTTAATTATCAATATATTAAGTTGAGTATGTATTGTTACTTCATATTTGACAGTAATACAATTCCAAAAATAATTCAAATATAACATACTTCAACACACACTTGAGTTAATTGAAGAATAGACATTTCACATCTAAAATCACAAAAATCAAAAGAACAAATCACTTTTAGGCATTAATCAATGAAGTTCTATCAATAGGGAAAATTATTCTACACTTTAAAACACATCCAAAATCAAAGTTTCATTTCTGCAAAAAGAAAATGACAATATAATGTCTCAAAGTAAAACTTCATGCATAAATGTCTTATTTTCTATTTGTAGATCCTTGAATAGCCATAAGCCTCTTCAGAAAAATGTTGAAGTCTTCATCTCTACTCAGCATACTTATCCTAACATTTCTTGAATCACTTCCAAATCTTCTTCCACTCCTTGTTTGAATCTTGTGTTCTTTAAGAAGCTTTTCACAATCCCCCTCTTCACCTCCTTTGCAAATTAGCAATGCAAAAGTTGTTTCAAAAAAACAATATGAATTTCAAATTCAAAAGAAAATAAAACTTTTTCAAATATATATCAATAATATAGTTTGAAATGTAAAGAAATTTCAAGTATATGAGGTTACATTATTTTTTAAATAAATTAAAATGAAAATGTTACGTTGTAATGTTTTCGTGATTACCAGGGTGTGATTCACACAAGTCTTTTGTGAAGAGGCAATACTGAGGAGGGTAATTTTGGAGACAAAAAGGTCATTGTCCATAACAACTTTTCTTAACCTTTGCCATCTGTCAGTCATAAGAGACTAACTATATTCAAATAAATTTTTCAATGTGAAATCCAAACAACTATTAGAGACCACTTCAAGAATCTTAGCAGCTCTAAGTTGAGCTTCTTTTGATACACCAATTGTACCGATCTACATGAACTTAGTCATTTTCCTTGCCACCTCTTTGTCCTTAACAAGTGCCCAACTACATGCAAATCAAATTATAATAAGTGATAAATTGAAATATTTTCTAATTATTGCGAGCTCAATTGAAATTAATTTTTTAAAAACTTACCTAATTTTGGAACCAACATGGCCAGTGCATTTTGAAATAGTAAAGAGTATAAGATCATGGTTGGCAGGTGAATTAATAGCAGTATACTGTGGCCAATAATAAGCTAAGTCATAGATTAATTTTCCTTGATCTCCATTAACTATAGGCTCTCTAATAATCCCATCAGGATTATTTGGAGATGTAATCAACTCAATATAAGGTCCATCTTTCTCAAAAAAATTGCATCTCCTGCCCATTTGTATAGTCCTTACCTCACAAAATGAGTCACATCAGGATATGCTGCAAAAAGACAACTTAATAATAAACATCAAAAAATGACACTTTTAAATTTGACTTATTAAGTCACATGATGTGTTTCAAGAATTGTGACTCATGTTGTATTTAAGGGTTTTACCTAGTGATTACTGATGGTGATTGTGAATACTGAAAATTTGAATTTAAAATCCAGCAAAGGAAAAAGGAATGTTATATTTAATGGATCTATCATGTACCAAGAATCATAACTTCAGACTGCTAATTTTACTGAGCAGAGCATATCCTTTACAATTTAAATAAAAAAAATATTGTATAAACGTGTACCGAATAAAAAGGTGTATATGAAACTACATTGATTGGTTTAGGTTAATCAGACGGAGAAATAGCATAAAGGGCAGCTTGCACAAGCTGGCCTGATCTTGTGCCAACAACAATATAATGATCATCAACAATTGCATTTCCAACTACATTGTGCAGCCTCTTAATTTGTTCCTCTAGTTTTGACTCCAAGAACCAACACAAGCTCTTACCATTAGCAAAATAACTCAATGAATCATCACCACAAAATGTTATGTCACACTTGTTCCCTTTTTTCTCCAATATGACTCATACATTGTTGGATCACCACTATACACACACACAAAAAATCCCAAATTAGTTTTCTAACAAAGAATTGAGGATTTCAACAAATTGTAAGAAGATGGAACTAATCTTGACAGAGATTTAATCAATCTCAAAAGCTAGCTAGTTCATTAGGGAAGGATTCGATAAGGACTCAATGGTTTTCACCATCTAATCATTTCTAAGGCCACTCTATAAATGTTGTCCCCCTTTTATCTTAATGGTTAAATTATTCTCTAAAAGTAGGTAGATGAATATTTTTTTTGTAGATAAATTTAGTCTACTTGGCTAACCAAAGACATAAACAAATTATCTCATTCTGACACATTACACCCCATGACATTTGGAGGGCACAAAATATAATAGACCGCTCAATATTGAGTAAATCAAAATTGATGATTTTATATATAAAAAAATGACTCATGAGAACAAGTCAAGACAATAAGCTTATAACTTAGAATACGAACTGATCCAGAACAATAGTGGGGGAAGTGTCCCTAGTGTCATTTTTTGGAGTTGCACAAGGGACTGAAGAACACTTGACAAGACAAACATCTGTTCCACTCATCTTTTTCTCTTCTTTTTTTTTCTAATATAAAATCTTAATTCAGTCTCAAACAAACCTATGGGAAAAGAAGACAGATTTGGGGTCTATATATAGGGAAGGAGACAAGTATATACATTTTCATATATAGAAAAGAACTATTTTACTGGTTGTTGGGTTTTAAAAGGTGTACATGAAAAATGAAGAGTTATAACTTTTATGAAGAGTTGTGACTTTAATGAAAAGCTGTGACATTTTTGAACAGTTTTGACTTTTATGAAAAGTTGTGACTTTGACGAAGGGTTATGACATTTTACTTTTTCCAACGGGTTGTGATATTTTTTATAAGGCACAATAAACACTTGTTCACACAACTCTTTGTTGTCTATTAATAGAGGGGTTTCCTCTTATTTTTCAACAACGAATTTTTGAACTTCTTCTGCTTCTATTAAATCTAGTACTAGTATTATAAGTATACTTTATTGTTGTTGAATGATTCACTGATACTATCGTTTTAGCTTCCGATACACCAGTGAGTAATATCGTTTTATTATTGGAGGATATATTTCATTAACCTCGGATACTTTAGGGGAACAATTTTCTAAAGGACACACTATGCTGGCTCGATTTTCTTCTCTAAGAAAATATATTTTTGTATTATTTCTAATATGTTTTATGTTCTATTTTCTTTGCTAGTTTTAAGTTTCTAGTTTATAAAGTATTCTTTAAACATTGTTGTTTCTTACCATGTTCTTCAAAGTTATTTTTCTAAGTATCTTAGTCTTATAGGTTGAACTGTAATTTTAAGGAAATTATCATATTGTTGGATCTTTTTTTGTTCTTTTGATTAAGGGAAATAGATCATGTAAGTAGGATTTTGTGTCCTTATAATTTGTTTTCGACAGATTTTTGGATTGGGGCACAACATCGTAAACGCTGTTGTTGTGGCATTTATATGATTCTAGTATGTCCAAGTAAGTACATGAAGAAGAAATCTTAGACTTGATGCTACATAATAGTTTCTTACTGTTTCTGACTATAACCTTGATCAAATTAAAGATGATTATGTTAAATAATTTGTTATTGGATTAATGGTTTTATTCTCCTTTGTGGTAAAATTGGGTAGAGAAATGCTTTTGTGTGTGATACATCCAATATTGCAAGCATATTTCTATGATTTTAATCCAAAGAAATCGATCATGGATAAAGACCCAAGTGATATTTGACAACAAGAAAAGTGACTTGCATGACATCATTATTGTCTGATAGATATGATTCAATGGGAGTAAAAAAAAATATGCTAGCAATAATCATAGAAATGTAAGCCACGATGAATAAATTCTTCAACTATATGATGATTTAAAGAAAAATGGACCAAACACATCTCCACTACTACAAGGATGAGTGCAGTATAGTACTTCTGAAACAATTGTATGTAGAAAATAAGAAAAAATAAAAAGAGGAAAAACACGTGCGTGCAACTGTACGTGTAGAAAATATATGTGTGATGATACTTGCGGATAACACCTGCTGATAAATGATCTATCTAACAGGCTTGCTACCAATACGATGAAACATCTTCAACATAGCTCGGTTTTCTGCATTTCTACTACTTCTCGCCTATATTGTTAATTGAAAGGAAAACGAAATTTATACCTGACCCCCACAAAATCATCCATTGTATTTGACACAAAGCTATGAAATTGAATGTAAAAAATAAAATTTGAAGTGCAATTTTGCAAATTGAAAGTTTCACATCTAAAATACTATGACGAGCTGCGAAATGAAAGCTTTGACAAAATAGACTATAAAATCACTAGTTTGGAATTTGTTTTTCCTTAACTAACCACTCCCATTCCTTCTTGTCTACTCCCTTGGGAATATAGTTAAGAGCCTATACAGTTGGCTTATTCTTCAATAAGTTGCATGCAAGCTTCCTCTCCATTTGTTCCATAACTCATTCATCCATCCAGATATATGATCACGATGATTATGTCAATACTCTCTAATTTATCCTACAATATTAAAATATGAATTAAGTTAATGAACACAACATAAACGATGATGAATTTCACTTCTATAGTAAAGAAGATGAAAAAAGAGAGTAAAATGTGCGTCAACTATGCAGAAATTATGTAAAAAGTAAAGCAACAAGAAGATGTATAACAATGGCTAATGATGGAAATAGACAAAAAAAAAAAAAAAGGTTGCAATTCAACATGAAGTTAAGCACTATATGGCAGACGACAGTTAAGCCAGGCAACTATATGTATTCATGATTCAGCAACTTAAAACTAATTGCATACATGGTGTATTCATGATTCAACAGTATAAAACTAATTGCATATACGATTTAACTAATTGCAGCTCAGACTTCTCTCTATCCAGATGACGTACATCGCTTCAGTAAAGACCATTCTGAATAGTCTAGCACTTTGTGATCTTTATCTTCTATAATGAGTTTCCCAATCTACATATTGTTTCCAGGTTTGGGCAGTGACCATTAATATTTTGATCCACGTAATAGCCTTGCCCATATGTTGAGAGTATAGTTGCATGAAACAAACAAATGGTCTCTGCTTTCATCAGTAGTTCTACAAAGTCCACACTCTGATTCCACGTTGATCTTCCATTTGATCAATCTGTTGGTTGTCACTATCCTCCCATGGAAGTGTAACAACAAGGTTTAGGCGAGCACATATTCTACCAAGATACTAAACCACAAGGTTTGAGCGAGCACATATACATCTTTCATTTTATTGTACTATGATTAGACTTTTGATTGGATTAATGTATATAGAATAGATCCCTTTTAAGAACTAGCCAATATAAACTAAGTAACTAAGATAGATCACATGGTAGATGAATGAAATTGAGTATGAACTTGACTAGAAGACATGGTAGAGTTTTTATGTCCTTTTCCTCATCCCTACCAATAGCACCCGGAGAAAACAAATCACTGCTATTTGTATATAAATTCACAATGGCTATTTGATAAATTATTGTATTGAATGTAAAATAATTCTACAAAAAAAATGGCCTAAACTTGTAAGACTTGACATTACAAGGCATATGGATAGAAATGATCAAAAGGACACAACGGTCGGTGAGCAAAGCTATGTTATCGGCAGTAGTTGCAGCGGTAATATATCATTCTTGGAGAGCCAGAATGAGGCTTTTTGAAATCATAAGATTATCGGACCACTACTGATCCATAAACTACAAGTGAGAGTGATTAGAAGAATGAAGGAGTACATATATAAGAATAACAACTAGCTAGTCTAGCTGTTTGTTTTGTTTGATACATAAAAGTTTAATTTCAGTCATCTATGCAATTAAATCTCAATAGTTCTGAAAAAAACTTACTTGTTTCAACATGTTGGATATATTGCTTACCATGATTGCTACATGGAGGAAATGGAGTCTTAACTTACATATATTCTTTCTCTAGAACCATGAAGTTCTTGTAGGAAACACAGAGGTTCTTTAACTACAAATCTTAGAACTGCACAAAGAATACGAAGGAAATACTTTGTAGACGTGCCTTCTTTATTAACTGGAAACATCTGCTTTTATAAGATTACAAACTCAGGAAGATAATATCTATCCATGACTCCCACTTGACTAGAAAGTAGGAAAGTGCCAGAAAAATAGCAAACAAATAACAACCTAACAAAGACTCTTTCAACGATAGTAAAAGAGTAATTCAAACTCACAGTAAACAATTTACCCTACGCAGTAACTTAGTAACTTAGACTCTTTTTTGAATCAATTCTCAACACTCCCCCTTTATTCAAAATCACATACACTAAGGCATAACATAAAATAGTTGTGCTTTGCAAGAGGAAGTGCTTTAGTAAGAATATCTTCCACCTGTTCTTCTCTGCTACAACTCTTTAGCTCAATCAACCCTTCTGTAACCAGATCACGGATGAAATGATGACGAATATATATGTGCTTTGATCTTCCATGACAAACAAGATATTTGGCCATTGCAATTGCTTATAAATTATCACACAAAATTTTTGTTTCTCCCTTTTGTTCTTGGTGAAGATCAGCAAGTAATTTCCTCAGCCACAACACTTGACATGTTGAAGATGCTGCTGCAACATACTCAGCATCAGAAGAAGACAATGATGTTGTTGATTATTTCTTTGAGCTCCAAGTAATAGCTGCAGAACCAAGAGTGAAAATGTTCCCAGAAATACTATTTTTGTCATTCACATTCCCCGCCCAATCACTAACTGAAAAGCATAGAGACTAAAATTCGTACATCGAAAGTACCATAGTCCAAATTTGTTCAGCAATCCCATTTTGTTTCGGAGTGTAAGCTGCAGTTAATTCCTTGCGAATTCCATTTTCTTCACAAAACAAGTTAAATTCTTGTAATAAAAACTCACCTCCTCAGTCGATACGCAGAACCTTAACTTTGTTACCAACTTAGTTTTCAACCAATGCCTTGAATTTTTTGAAGCTTGCAAAAGTTTCTGATTTGAGCTTCAAAAAATATACCCAACTCATCCAACTGTAATCATCAGTTAGTAACAAAAAATATTGAGAACCAGCAAGAGATTTTGTGTTCATAGGACCACACAAATTTAGATGAACAATTTCAAGATAGCTAGTATCTCTTAAGGATCTTCCAACAGAAAAACAATTTCTATGTTGCTTGCCATATATACAACCTTCATACATATTTTCAATAGATCCTATATTTGGCAAACCATGAACCATCTTATTTTGACTTAACAATCTCAATCCAATCATATTCAAGTGTCTATAACGCAAATGCCACAACTTAGATTCGTCAAGATTATTCTCACTAACAATCAAGGCTTGTTCAACTTTTGAAACTTCAAGTTGAAACAGTTTATTATCTGTCATGTGCATATTAGCAAAGATTTTACCAGACTTGTTATTCTTAATAACACATGAGTCATCATCAAACAAGATTGAGAATCCACAACTTAACAATTGCCCAACACTTAGTAAGTTATGTTACCTTGACTAGTTTGGACAGCAATAGTACCTTCACCTTCAACTTGAATTTCCTTATTATCACCAAGACAAATTCACCTCATTTTTCTCTCATCTAAATCTTTAAATCCTTTTATTTCACCGGTCATGTGATGGGAGCATCCATTATCGACAAACCGAACACCAGTCTTGTAATCTATGGTGGTAGAGTGAGCCATGAAAAGCATGCTTTCTTCTTCCACTTCCATGACATAACAATCTTGATCATTTTAATACCAGCACTTAGCTTCTATATGGCCAAACCTATGACAATTCTAACACTGCACTTTGCTTTTACGACTATTTGTCCACCCAGATTGGCTTCTGCCTCTACCACATCATCTGCCTCTAAAAGAGCCTCTGCCACGCCCTCGTGCTCCTTGTTCTAAAGATTTCTCATTCTGAATTGGATGCTCTTCCTTCACTTGAAAATCTTGTTCTTTGATTCTATCTATTGACTTATTAATCTGTGACTCGTGATATTGCAAAGATCCCATTAGTTCATCAAATGAAAACTTAGATAAGTCTTTTGATTCCTCTATGGTGTCACGACCCAGGCCGTCGTGATAGGCACCCACATTAACCCTCTGGTGGGAGAACCATTAACTACAATCCATCTCAAAAATTTTACGAAAACTAAGGCATTAAAGATACAGAAGCAGGTTTAAATGAAGAAATAAACTGGAGTTCCCATAAACTCCTGAGTTAAACAAACGACTATCAAACATTGCTAAAAACACCCCTAGAACCTGAAATTAAGTCAATATACCAACACTCTAAAGTTCAACAAATCTAAGAAAAAGGGGTACAATCCCAACTAACATATGAAATAACTAAATAGTCTAAGTCCAAAGGAATGGACTAAACAATAAGAAGGACTTCATGGCAGCCTGAAAGAATTGGCCCACCCTTGAAATTCAGTCTCGATCACTGATCTCCTAGTGAGGTTTATTAGTAGCCGCCTGAAGATGCTTTGTACTCAACAAAGAATGAGCAGGTGCAGTATCAGGACATAACCACAGTGTACTGGTAGGATAAGCACAACATATACCAGTAATCACAACAAATTAAACACATACATGTACAGAAAATATATATACACATCGATTATCATTTCAGGAGCAATGCACAAATTCAACATCCTCAATAACAAGTAGATATAACGATCAATGGTCCTCTCATGGAACCCATACCCAAACTGTTAGTGTGCCGAAATGTGACACCCGATCCCAATTAGTGTGCCGGACATGACACCTGATCCAATATATGCACCAGAACATGGAATACGATCCAAGTTAGTTTGTCGAAACATGACACCCGGTCCATTCAACACAACCACAATTACAATCACACTCATATGTATATTCTCATAATCATACAATCAAGTGTCAAATCATGGAACACATTTACTCAATCGTACTCATTTAATTAGGTTTGATCAACAAGGCTTCATTCACATACATACATGCATTACAATGAAGTAATCACCAACACATATCACACATACAAGAAATCAAATCATCACCTACCTTGAAACCAAGCTCGAATCCCTCTAAGGCACTTGATTAACCGTTTCAAAGACACTTCATCCAATTCTAAGCGTCAATGATCGTTAGTCAGTATATATAACCCAACTAAATGAGTTGGGGTTGAACTCCACAGGGAGCGGTACGTGTATAAGATTCAATTGAGAAGTATGATCATGTTCAAATTAGTCATAGGAATAAAAGTTATCGAATAAAAACATCATTCAAATCAGGGGATGACACGAATGTCAAATGGGGGTTTTTGGTTTTAATTATCAACTTCAAACTGTGGCAAACAATATGAGATAACAATAATGAGACGGGTTCTTGGGATGTGATTCGATTATAGGCTAATATAGGCAAATGGGTGATTGCAACTATTACAAAATAACTAAATATTAGTGAGTAAGCTAGGCTATAGAGAAGATAAATTTTCTTTCAAACAATTTACCCCGAATCAAGTTGATTTCTCTCGAACATCAACCAGCATACAAAATAAGAACATCCCAAACCTTAGCCCATTCACTCTTTCGAGCTGAAAATGTGGGATTGGGTTTAGGATCTCTCTCGAGCTGGACCCAGGTCAACCCAATACCCACTAACCATCAATCAAAAACCTTAGTTCTAAAACCTCTCTCTCGAGCAAGCCAAAACACAAGGCTAGAACTGCATTTGCAACTACATTCTTAAATGAAACCACAGTTAATTATTGAGCTCACTTCTAAATAGAATTTAAACTAACAATTAGCAATACCCATAAACTAAATCAGCCCATAATCACATAATCAGACCCCAAGAATTTGGGTTTTAGCTAGACATCATAAAAAGGTAAAAACCGTAACCAAATTGATTATCCATCAACTGGGTAAGACTAGATTTGTCCTTACAATGCTCCAATTCGAAGAATCTCAAAGACTCACTTCCAATTTCTCAAAAGTGAAAAAATTCAATTCTTCAAAGCTTAGGAAAAAGTAGAGAAAACTTGTCTCAGTTCTTAAAATATGAGCTATGATAACATATTATGATATTAGATACAAAAATAAATGTTCAAAAATGTATTTATAGTCGTCAAAAATGTATTGCGAAGAGTCACTCGGTGAACTAAGTCGGGCTCGCTGAACCACTCAGCGAGCCACCCTTTGGTCACTTTCATCCCCTTTCTGCCTTGGCATTCAACATCCTCAAGGTCTGTAACTTTGGGCGATCCAGCACTACATCACGGAACTACTCGGCGATCCGTTGACAGCTCATTTCCGTCGCCAACTTGATATCTTTCCTCAGGGCTTGGCACACTGGAACTTTAGGTGGTCAACTAGCCACTCGGCAATTCACCGAGTAATCTTGGCGATCACCAGGCAGCCTTTCTTCATCCTTTCAGCATGTTTTGTTCCTTTTTGCTTGTTAGTGTCCTTGCTTTGTTCCTCAATCCATATACCTGAAAAACAAGAGTTTTACATCCGTTATTGGCACTAAATAAGCATTTAAGGACACTAATTCTATATAAACAAAGCCCTAAATGAGTCCAAATCTCGGACTCATCAACACCCCCAACTTAAACTTTTGCTTGTCCTCAAGTAAAACTCAAGTTCAGGAGTTCAAAAGAGATGTCTCAAATAGTGCTACACAAGACTCAATCATGAATGCACACAACAAGACTCAACTTACTCATGCAAGGATTAACTGTGCACTCAAAGATTCAAGTTGTGACTCACAATCATCAAAGATTCTTAAGTTCACAGTACTTGCTTCAAATGCAAGTTCAAGCTCAACAAAGGTACTCAAATGCCCTCACAACAAGAATGATTCCATATTCACACACTATTTTTCAACAAATTATAGTTTCAGAATCACATACAACTCTCACACTCACAAAGATGAACACATCCATGACTTCACCCATAGGTTTGCCCTTATTTTCCAATCAACATTCACTTCAGCTCCCTCAAGATTAAAAAAAAAAATTCAAGGCTTGTAGCGGGGCTGAGTGTAAAGGTATGGTCATTTAGGCTCAATGGATGCTATCCTCATGAAATGTGGTATGAACATGACTTTCTTTCCTTTTCTTCAACATTTTCACTTGTGCTCAAAATTCACTCCATTATTCACTTCCAATGGAATACCGGACACCCATTTCCTTTTCAACTTTTTCATTATTTTTCTTTTTGATTCCTCTTTTCTTTTTCTTCTTTCTTATTTTTTGTATGGAGGGGTTCCATCTTTTTCAAAACCATGGATCAAGGGGGACTTCTTCACACTTCTTGATTTTCCTTCTCATTTCACCACACCCCTAACTTAGGCTTTTGGCCTAAGTTAACTATTCAAAAAAAACCACACTTCATGAGGATTATGGGTGAATGGATAAAAAGAGGTTACAAATTTTATCAAGTTTCTTCCAAGAAAAGGATAAGGCTCAAAAGGGTTTCAAGCAAAGTTCACACATTCACAAGGTTGGCCACAAAAGAGGTATATTGTCAAATTGTTTCACTCTTCAAAATTGTTGCCTGAGATCATTTCAAGAGCTTGCACCACTTAGTCAACCGGACCAACGGGCCAAATTCTAGGTGTCATCACACAAGGTTCATGGTAAGCTCATCACACAAGGCATTGGTACTAATATCAAACAAGACTCCACACTTTCGCTAATGTGCAATATCCATCACAAGAGACTCATTCGATAATTGGCTAGTCACAACGAGATGTAAAAAGTCCACATATTGTCTATGCAACTTCATTTGGCCTCATCGTAGCCGCACATTCATTTTTGTTCGATTAAGAGCACTATTCAAGTCATCGGTATTGATCATAACCGATACTCAAATTTTCACAAGAACAGCCAAAATCACACACAAGGGGTGGCAATTTTTTTTAGAAAGTGTCAAGAACCATTTACATTCAAAACAAAGAGCCATAAGCTCAAACATCCACAAAATAGAAATTAACAACACAATTTACAACATGAAAACCCAATATATACAAAGATAGTCACAAGAGGTAGGTATGGAAATACCTCACCCCACCACAAATAAAAATGCAGTTGTCCTCAAATGCAACAATATGATAATAGCAAGTCAATAAAACTGACAGAGAGGAAGGTAAAGAAGGGTCTTGTCTACCCAGTTGCTCCATCTGTCAGGGCATTAGTGCCCGGTGTAGCACTCTGATCCTGGGCATCAGTGCCCGAGGTAGCATCAACACTAGATTTAACCATGGTGGTGTCTGCCAATGAAATTTGCATGGCTGAATCTATCATAGCCTCATCAACCTCTGTAAGGCCCTCATAAGTAGCCTCCTCATCCAAGCTGCTCCTCAGCAGTCTCAGCCTCGAACTCGGCAGAAGCTACCTCCTCAACTAGAACCTCATCTCCGGTGGTAGCCGGAGGCACAACTATATCAGTTGGCATATCGAGGATCTCCACAGTCCCGAAAATCATGGACATATATGTGGAATTCACATGGTCCACATCCTTCCTCAGCTCAGCAATTGCGGCTTTTAGAGTCGTCACCTCATCAGTGGCCCCCTGGCCTCGCTCACCGTTATCTATGTCGCAAGGGCATCAATAGACACACTAAGGGGTGTCACAGCCGGAGTGATGGTCCTTTCTATCATCCAGAAACTATGGCCTCAAGTCTGGAGGCACGTCTATCCGCATAATGGATTAGCTGCCCCATCCGTAGTAATGCAGCCTGGGTGAGTGGGGGTCGAGGATTAGCAGTTGTAGCAAACATAGGAGGCATGGGAGTTGTAGAGGGGCTAGGAGTCACAGAAGTAACAACACTAGATATACTTGAAGGCCCAGGGGCCGAAGTAGGCAACACTATCTCTACAGGTAATGTATCAATATCAACAACTGGGGTGGTATCCACCGGAGCTTCTTTCCTCATGTCTGCCTCCTCCCGAGTGTATTCGACCTCTATGCGCCAGATATCTATGGAATATATGGGAATCACTTCCACATCCTTCTTCGCATCAAAGGGCACTCCGGTTCGTTTGCACAGCTCAGTGATCAACACCAGAAAAAGTAGAGAGGTTTGGCGCTACCTAGCCCTCATGGCCATCTCTTGGCCAACAATCATACCCAAGTTGAGATTGCGCCCCTCAATAGTGCAACCAAGATAGGCTTCCTTCCTGTGGCGAAGAATAGACTCATTCTGGAATGGCATGATAGTGTTGTTGATAAAGCCAAACCAGTAACTTGCTGCTACATTGAGTCCTTATTCTCTATTGGAGCTCCTGCCTCCAACCACCGAGGAGTGCCATCAGATATCATAGGGTCCAACCACTTTTTCAGAGTCTCCAATGACTTTTTCTTGATCATGTAGTGATAGTCATTTGAGATGTTGTTGGTGCACTCCAAAATTGTGTTGATGTCATCATTGAATTTTACCTTCTTTCCCCTGACAACCACATAATCAACCAGCTTGAATTTAGCGGCCTGCTTCTTCCTTTGTAGCACCATGGCTCTATAGGCAGTGTAGAATTCCCGAACCCAATTTGGAATGTAAGGGCCACGCGGTCTAGTGAATATCTGGAACTTATGGGACCTCAAGAAGCTTCAAATATCCAGGTATCTGTCTATTACTCCGTCAGTAGACAACCTCTTCTCCTCGATAATGGTCCTCAATCCTTCAATCTTTAGTCTATTCATAGACCAGGGAGGAGGACCATGTGCAGGTGGTGTTGGGACCACAGCCTGGTCTGGATTAGGAGGAGGAGTAGCAGCTTGGGATACCCGGATCATAGACGGATCATGCATCATCTTGGAGCGCAGTTATCACTCTGAGCCATCAGTAGCTCATCATCCTCAAGTTCAGAATTGCTGCCTGAGGTTCTTAGTGCTTACCCTCACTCTCAGAAGTGGTGAGGTGAGTGGCATATATCCCCTCATTATCGGAGCTGACATCCAGTGATGCCAGAGCAGGTGCCTTGCCTTTCCCTTTGCCTTTCCCACCGGTGGTAGGTAGATTTGTGGGCTTTGCTTTGGATCCAGTTGCATCCTCATTAATGATAACTCTTTTTGCCCTTTTGCAGGGCGGCATGTCTCTACCTACCACTTTTGGTCTACCCATATCTGCAAAACACACCAAAATAAGTTAGAGCGATTCAAGAAAAATGTAGAAAATAAACTATAGAAAGGCTCGCCGAATCACTTTGGTGAGCCAAAATGGGCTCGCCAGAAAGGACTGGCGCAAAAAATTCCTAGAAAAATGGCATGTCGGCGATGGGAGGGTCCTTTCGGTGAATCACCGACCTCATTCGGCAAGCACAGACAAGCCCGTCAAAAGTTACAATGCATATTAGGGGTTAGGGGCGCAGGAAGGGCGATCAAAGAAGACTTTCGACGAGTCGTCTAGTACACTCGGCGAGCTCAGGCTTCTCACCAAAAGTTATAGAACCAAACTCAACAAAAGCATGAAATAAAGGTGATCATGGGGGATTTTGGCGAACCGCTGAGTGGTTTGGTTAGCTCAACCCAGCTCGCCAAACTACCCAACGTGCCTATTTTCAACCCCAACTTCTAAAATCAACCCCGCAGCCCCCAAAAACAAAATCAAACCACACACATTCTCAATTAATCCCAGACCCATTAGACCCATGCCACCGGGGTACTCAGACTTCCCCCGATTTGGCCAAAATTGGCCATTTGATGAGTTTTGCCCTTAAGAATGACGTCAAACGCTCCATCATTGGGTAAAGCACGTAATTTAGCACAATTTGGGTTACTCAGACATCACTCGACTAGACTCAACAATAATTAAGCACAACCCACAAGATTACGATCAATTTTAAAGATTGAAATTCGGAAAATCAACCACATAGGCAATTAAGGCATGAAATTGAATTTAAAACAGGCAAACAAGCACACATATACGAATTCAGAGAGGCCCAACACAGATCAACATAATTTATAACAAAGCAGTTGATTTCAACCGCTATTTACGAGTTTAGGGTTCGGAAAACCAACCTTTAATGCCGAATGTATGTATCTGTAAGTTAGGCAGTAAAGTATCCAACTCCGAACACATAATCAATGACTAAAAAGCGGTAAAATGCAAAAAAATGGGAAATATAGAATGCGGGTGTGATTGTATGTGTCACACCTCGAGACTACCCCCGAGACGCGGACACGGGACCTAGGATCACAAGTGACCTCAAGCTAACCCTGCTGGGATAATCATGAGCATACTAAAGATAATAAACTGTTGCGAAAGATAAATCATAAATAAAAATGAAAAGATGGGGAATACCCATATACTATAACTGAGATAAATGAAAACTGATGAGTTTAATACAAAGAAGATATTAACTCAATACTAAGTTGAATCTATCTATGTCTGAAAATAGCCTCTAACTGACTAGAAATGCTGGGACAGGCCCCAACTAAGTCTAGCAAAATTGAAACTAAAGGACTAAACATAATACTGAAAAGAGACTCATGACTATTGTCCTCGGAGAATGAGGACTCACCACTGATTCTGCTGAACTGGAGATCGGGAACCGATCTAAGCGTGATCTGGATGCTGAGAACATGAACCTACATCACGAGAAGATGTAGCGCACATATGTGTCAGTACTTGAAAGGTACTGAGCATGCATGATAGAATAAAACTGAAATAACATATAACTGAACAAAGCAAATAAGCAATGATATAATCTGAACAGGATATAGATACTGAATGTTGAGATAACTGAATGCAGTGACCAATTTATAACATGCTGAAACTGAATACTGACTATACTGATAAATGGTCAATGCATTAGAATCTGACTGAACTATGGGAGCTACTAATAACCAATAATAAAATCACATGAGCTAAATGTGGAGTCCGATGTATACGCCCCATCGAGAGGAGCCAATATAACCTGCCAGAGGTATAGAGGCATGCTGGCGTGATCACTGAAATAATGCCCACAGAGGGGACTTACAACCTACGTGGGTAGTAGTTCTGGGACTATTTGGGTACGCTGAACCCTAGTCTAACTCGGTATTATGCTACTCCCAATGGATTAAGTGATTAACACATTATGACTGAATTTCTGTAAGTTACTGGATAGCTCAAACTGAACATGCAAAACTGAGAATGCAACAATTAATATGATATTGATACATTAATAACTGAGGCATATATAACTGATTAACTGAAATATCTGACCTAACATGTGTAATTCAAGAACTAAAGAAATACATAGCTAGGGTTCTGAAATTCATGAAATAAACTAGGCAATAACATGATAATCTGATTTGGAACATTTAAATAACTATATCATGATGATCTGTTGCAATTCTAGAAAACCCTAGGTCTGTTCATAATCATGGAATCAAGAATCTGACTGAAGTCTAGGAACCTAATGGGTGAAAGGAACCCACTAGTGAAATCCCACGAAGAAATCCTTCGATTTCAGGGCTGGAACTGGAGGAAACTTGATGCGTTCTTGAACTAGGGTTCTTGACTTCTTTCTCCTCTTAGGACTCTAATTTTTCTAAGTTTTGATTAATTATTTGACTTAGGTAAGTTCTAGTTATGTTTCTAGGCTTAAACTGACTAAAATCTCATAATTTAGGGTCTAAACGATATAGCTTAGGGGTCCAACGAAATAGGAAAAGGACCAAAACAACTCTAACTTAATTCTAGCGAAGCCCATCCACGGAAGGAACGACGGTCCATTGTTTGGGTCCGTTGGTCAAGTCTGTCCGGCAGGTCTTCACTAAAACGAGCATAACCTTTTACTCGGAGGTTGGATTGTAGAAAACTTGGTGGCGTTTGAAAGAGGACTCAATTATTTATCATATAATAGGTCATGGGACACATAATTCATTTTGTGCTAAGAGTTATGACCATTTGAAGTTGACCCAATCAACAATTTTCCTCTAACTGGCTGTTGACCCTCATCTACGGTCAGACGTACGGACCGTGCATTGAACGATGGTCCATGCTAGTCGACCGTAGTTCGTGTCAGAGGCTGGGTAAAGGAGTTTTGATCCACGGACCGTGGTCTGACCTATGGACCGTGGGTCTATCTGTGGGTCGAGACTTAGCCGATTTTCTGAGTTGGGTTTGGGGAGGGGTTGCAGTGGTGAACCACGGACCACCAGCATGGGCCGTGGTCTGACCTACGATCCATGGATGCCAATCGTGGGTTGCATCTGCAACTTCTCAAAATCTGCATTTTGGTCTATCTAGGATACGGGGTGTTACAGTATGAAGTTGAAAAGTGAAGGAATGTGAAAAAGTTTGAGAGTTTATACCTTTGTCCTTTTAAAACCATGCAGTTCGCACCCTTTCGGCAATATTATTTTTCGTCGCAGAACCACTCGGTGACACACCGAGTGGTTACTTACCTCGCCGAGTTTTATAGGACCTCTAGTTGACTTGGGGGTCCAAACGGTGGACAGAGTAGGGCTCACCAACCCGTTCAACAATTCACCGACTAGTCCATGGGCCCGCCGAGTTTTACAGACTCTAACCTGATATATTCCTGAGCCCAACGGCGGTCCAAGTCGGGCTGGCTGACCTCTTCGGCGAGTTGCCGACTGGACATTTTGCTCGCCAACCTACATTTTTCAAACACATTCTACATTTCAACCTGCACAATCAACACACGTTATTCCAAAAACAAAAATAAAGCAATAAAAACTTGGGTTGCTTCCCAAGAAGCGTCTTAGTTAACGTCGTGGCACAACATAAGTCCCCATTCAAACTTCATTCTTGGGGTTTGACATAGTATCACTAGGCAACCCCCTTGGTGTCTCGAGTTTAAATGAGAAGAAATTTGACCCATTTGGGTCTCCGACTGCTTGATAGAGACTGAAGGAGAGGTCACCATATGGTTAAGGGTCGATGTAACGACTCGGAAAAAATGATAGGTTAAGCAAGAGCCTATGACTTTGTGTTGACTTTATAATGAGGTTCTATGAGGGGTTTATATGTAATTTCATTTTAATTGTGTAACTCCGACAATTTAAAATGAATAAGAAGAAGCTTGAAA
>JAJOOE010010350.1:0-19559 GCA_036250405.1 Solanum raphanifolium
TCAAAGTCAATAAATTATGAGAATTTATTTAGAAGAGTTTTGAACTTTGTTTTGTATCAATACAATAAATTAATTTAAGATTTTTTATCTTAAAGAATAACTCAACTATATTTATCATTAAAAATAATTTTGACATGAAAAAATATTTTGTCCCACCATGTAAACATAGACTCTGCGAATAAATAAAATCACAAAAAAAGACACTATTAAGGCTCTTGAAAGATTTTTTTAGGGTTATTGATGCTGAAATTGGATTTCTTTATTTGGTGTCATTGGAATGTCATTTTCTTGTAAAGAATATAATAATATTTCTTGAACTTCAATCAAATAATTCTCTTGTTATCAGGAAACTAAAATTGGATATAAGATTAAACACAGTAAATTAAGATGTGTAGCTTTATTGAAGAACAACCTGAGTCACAAAGTATTTTGTGTTAGCACAGTTTAGAGAAGTGTTGCATGTAAAAGATAAAGTTGATTTTTTTGGAATATCATAGAGTTTTCCAGTATAGTTTCTAGAATAGTGTAGTGTAGTATCTAGAATAATTATCTTAAAGAAATATCTAGATATTTTCGGATAGAAGATAACGTTACTAGAATTTTCTTGTAGTTGTATCTAAGAAATATGTAGGTATTCTAAAGAGTTAGATATTTGTAGTAAATGATAGAATAGTCTAGATCTTTTAATATTCTAAAAGTATCCCTACACAAGTATAAATGGAGGTGACCATTGTCATTTGTAACAACCCAAAAAAAGGACATTTCCAAGGCATTCAAGAAGTCTTCCAAAATCTTCCTTCTCCTTTCCAGTTTCCTCTTTCTTTAGTTGAATCTTCCGATCTTAGTTAACGATCTTGAGCTAGCAGAAGGTTTCCGGATTATACTTTTCTTCAGCTATTCTCTACATTGCACTCCAAGGTGTGTGATGTATATAACCTATCAAAATGCAAGCATAAGTGTTGCTTAACTTTTACTTAGAGACAACCTACCCTAATTAAATATTTATTAGAAGATAAAATTATTATAAATTGATTTAAATAAGTGGTATCGATAAAATCAATTATCATTTTATTATATTTTTCACAAAGTGATAAGAGATACTATTTATTCTTGAAACTTTTCGAAATAAATAAAAATGAAATGTGTAGTAGTTCAAATGGTAGAAAAGATGAGCAAACATAAAAACTATACTAAAACATTTAACCATTTAACGATAAACAATAAGTTAAATTTACCATCACTTCATTATGAATAACAAGAACATTATAGTAGTACAAAATTTAGCATCAACTTTGTAATATTAAAACAATGATTAGAGTTGAAATTAACACTTCACGGGCCATTTACTTGAAATCTATAAAAGAATCATGACAATAAGAAGGAGAAGAAACAAAATGATTTTTTTTAACATCTAATTTATTTATGGGGTCCATATTTATATGACATAAAAGTAATTTATCTTGTCACGTCAAATTTGTTTTAAGGGGAAATAGTTGATAAACTCCTTAATTTTGCGATTTAGAGCTAATATAATCCTCGTTATAAAGAAGCTCATATTTAGAGCTCGTTTGATAGGTGGGATAGTGTATAACTTATTCAAAAATTAATTTATAGGATGAGTTTATCCCATGTTTAATAGAGCGAGCACATGAAACATGTAAGATGTGATATTTGTGCCTAATTCAACCCAAAAAACTAGCTCGTGAGCAGAGGATTGTCCAAATTCATATAAGCAGATCACCAATCAATTCCCCAACCGATGTGAGGTCTAGCCCGCTCTAACAAAACACATAAGCTTTCTAGTTCTCTAGTTGAACGTGGAATCGAGGAAAAAACATTCGAACTTCAAGTGGCTGAGATTGTTCTTATATAAATTCACTCTCTAGATGGCTAGATGCTGCTAAATATTTACTATAAGGTGGTGATCAACCATTTAAAGCAGAAGAGGGTAAATAATGAAATGCCAAAATAAGGAATATACAATTTGTAAAGGTAAAGATGAGTAGGAAAAATAATTTTAAAGAAAAAATATGGTGAGTCGTTGATTTCTTAGAAGTCAAAGAAACAAACAACCATTTCAAGAAGCTCAGCAGAGTTAGAATACAGGAGTGTGGCTTCCACCGTGTCTGAAATACAATGGATTGCTGGATTGTACAAAGAGCGAAAATCGCGATTTGAAATTGGCTGCTAGGGCTTGTGTGAAAATCTGCACTTTCTTACTTTTCTCTCTATATGGCTGCTCTCAATCTCTTGTGATTCTTTTCAAATAAGAACTAAAAGTAAGTCTTACATATGCACCATAATATTGGGATTATGGGCAAAAGTGGGCTAGTCAAATTTGGACTTTTATTTATCCACATAGGAAGGGAAAAAGGCCCAAAACCCAACAATTCTCCCCCTACCGACTATGTGGAGGAAACCACCACCCCGGCGATCATGTAACATTCTTCAAACTTCCCACTTGGCAAAGATTTAGTCATCATGTCGAAACCATTATCATTGGTATGGATCTTTTCAAGTTCAAGCAACTTAGAATCCAACACATCTCGAATCCAATGATACCTCACATCAATGCGTTTAGACCGACCATGAAATGTAGAATTCTTGCCAAGATGAATAGCACTTTGACAGTTACAATAAAGCACATACCTCTCTTGAGCACAACTAAGTTCCCCCAAAAATCTCTTCAACCAGATCAACCTTTGCAAGCTTCAACAACTGCAATAAGCTCAGCCTCTGTAGATAAAGCAACACATTTTTGCAACCTAGATTGCCAAGACACAGCTCCCCTGCAAAAGTAATCAAGTATCCTGAAGTAGACTTACGAGTATCAACATCACCGGCCATGTCTGGATCAGTATAACCACAAAGAATAGGCTTACCTGTACCAAAACACAAACTCAGACTAGAAGTGCCACAAAGATATCTCATAATCTACTTTACAACATTCCAATGCTCTCTTCCCGGATTAGAAAGAAAATGGCTAACAATACCAACAACATGAGCAATATCTGGTCTTGTACACACCATTGCATACATCATCCTACCAACAGCTGAAGCATAGAGAACTTTCTTCATATCTTCCTTCTCACCATCACTGGAAGGACACTGTCTAGTACTTAATTTGAAGTGCATAGCTAGAGGTGTACTGACAACCTTAGCTTTGTCCATCTTAAATCTACGAAGTAATTTATGAATGTACTTCTCTTGTGACAACCACAATTTCTTGGCATCTCACGGACAATCTGCATGCCAAAAATCTTCCTTGTTGATCCCAAGTCTTTCATAGCAAAAAACTTATTCAACTCTTGCTTCAAATCTTTAATCTTGCAAGTATTATGACCAATAACAAGCATGTCATCAACATAAAGAAAAACGATAATAAAGTCACCATCAGAGAATCTTTGCACAAAAACACAATGGTCTGAAGAAGTCTTCTTGAAGTCTTGCTGACTCATAAAAGAACCAAACTTCCAGTACCATTGCCTGAGAGCTTATTTTAAACCATACAAGCTCTTCTTCAATTTCCAAACATAATTATCTTTTCCCCTGACTTCAAAGCCTTCCGACTGCTGCTCCATATAAATTTCTTCATCCAAGTCACCATGCAGAAAAGCAGTTTTAAAATCCACTTGTTCAACCTCCAAGTCAAGACTTGCAGCCAAGCCTAGAACCACACGGATGGATGACATTTTCACAACTGGAGAGAATATCTCATCAAAATCAATTCCCTTTTTCTGGTTAAAACCCCTCACAACTAATCAAGCCTTGTACCGTGGAACTGGGTTACCATCTTCATGTTTCACCTGGAAAACCTACATGTTCTTCAAAGCTTTTCGATCTTTAGGTAACATAACCAAATCAAAGGTATGATTATCATGTAGAGACTTCATTTTTTCTTCCATAGCATCAAACAACATTTCTTTTTCTTCACTTTCCATGGCCTCATCCAGACTCTCTGGTTTTCCCCCGTGAGTCAAGAGTACATACTCATTGGGAGAATAGCGAGATAAAGGTATTTTCTCTCTAGTAGATCTTCTGAGAGAACTCTTTGGAGCATCAATAATAGTTGGTTGTTGACCAACCACATCATCTTGGAGCATCAACGGCATACTGGTCTTTCTGAATATGATCACCATCTTCAATATCAACTTGATTTTCATCATTTTAAAGATTTTCTTTGGGTGGAATAGACAAAGGAACTGGATCAACATCAACTAGGCTCTCACTATTCTGAGAATCAACTTTCTCAACTCTGTCAAGATGTTCAATTGTTTGGTCTTAAAAGAACACAACATCACTGCTTCTAACAAGTTTCTTCTCAACTAGATCAAAGAAATAATAGACAAACTCATCTTGACCATAACCAACAAATATAGGAGCCTTCACGACCCGTCATAGGCAACACGGCCCGTGATTCGGGTCGTGAAGAATCTTCACTGTGAATGATTGTCCTAATAGATCATCGAAGGTACCACGGCCCATCTAACGATCTGTGGTCCTTGACCAATGTGCTAGGGAAGGACCCCTTCTATAAACTCCTTTTGACGACACCAATGACGTCCTGTCAACCTCCCCACATGATGTCTATGCCTGCGTGGGAGGGATTCGTGCGAGGCAGGTCTGGGGTGGTTACCACGATGCCCTTCACGGACCGTTGTCCCCTTCACGGCCAGTCAGGACTTCGTGGAGGGTTCCATGGTCCATTTTTAGCCTATGAGTTTTCCCACTACCCCCTTTTATCCTTACTCGAATCTGAGGTGTTACAAACATAGAGAAGACTAAAAGGAAGAAAATTACTTAAGATGCAAAGAAATGTGCCAAGAAATGCCCCAAATTGCCTTAGACCGAGATATTAATGATACGGGTTCTTTTGAGGAAGAAAGATAGAAAACTGGGAATCTAATCCGAGTGATTTTCGCAAAAGAGGACATTTGTTTGCTTAAGCAGCCAAATGTTCTCTTAAGCAAACCCTGCCTAAAGAAGCGCCTTTCGCTTAAGCGGCCACGACCTTCGAAAAGGCCAAGGGTGTGTCATTTAACCGATCCCCGCCCTTCTAATGTCCTTCGCTTAAGCGGCCTGTTTGTCACTTAGGAGGACTTTGCATAAGCGATCAAGGGTTTTCTTAAGCCATCGCTCCCGGCACCAGCAAACACAGAAAAAAGCCTTAGTGTTCAAAACTTCGAACAAGGCCTCAAAATTCATTCAGAGTTCAAATGATGCGAACCAAAATTACGAACCACTTTGAAACGACATTTCAGACTAAACGGAATCAAAGAAACAACCATTCGAGATCGTCTCATCGAAATGTTGACCAAAGTCAACACTTTGACAAAGAAGCTACGAAAAAACTCCAAAAAGCTAAAAACTCACCCCGATACCCTCGGGAATCAAACCAAAGGTTGTTCTAGACAAAACGGGGTATTCTAGAGCTAACTGCACTAAGAGAATTTGATTCGGAGGATGTTTGCGAAGAAAGTAGCCCCAAGTTCCATTTTGAGCAAAACTCAAAAGCCAAAACGCTTAATCACACCAACTCCAGAAGAAAGCATGAAAACTCTAACCAATCATTAGACTAGACAAAAATGGCCTTTCTGGAGCTGAATCCGACATCAAAATATTAACTAAAGTCAACTCTTCCAGACTTAAAGCTTCCAAAACTGAAAAATCGCACCAAACTCAACACAGAAATAACCCTGAGGGTCATTATAGATTACTTCATTATTATGTGAATTAAGTATGCATTGCAATATGAAATTTTTTTTGAACATGTTTAAGCTTGGAATTGATGTCCCTCCTTGATATTGTGCATTTGATGAAGTTGCATTCATGTTGGGTGTTTAGATCTCTTCCCATTCCCTCCTTATGTTCCCTTGCCTATCATTTGAGGATGAATGTTTCCAAGGGGAAGATATTTTAACACCTCAAAAATTAGGAAAGAAATAAAAGAAGTTCTTTTGGGTTATAGGTTGTGCTTAAGGGTCCCATCTATGAACCATAAAAGCTTCTACGGGCCGTAGATGGAAACCATAGGAAGGGGTAAAATAATTTTCTAAATTGAAGTCCCAGTACCCCTTTTTTATGGTTCACCAGGATGGCCCGTCAGCCCATGTGCGAGCCGTATATAGGTCTCATAGGTAGGTCTCCCAGACTTAATGATATTTTAAGGGGAGAAGTTGGTTTCTACGGTTGGTGTCTACGGATCGTAGGAAGAAATATGAGTCGTAGACAAGATTTGTCAAAAGTTGTCTAAAACAATGGGTTATGAACTTTTCTACGGTTGACCATCATAGTCCGTAGGAATACATACGGACCGTAGCTCCAAACCATAGAGAGGGTTCGATAGTTATCTTTCAAGGGCTTTAATGTGTTCTCCTAATTGTTTTAAACTAATATTATGGCAGTTTGTCTACTACACTAAGCCCTATATAAAGCTTTTAAGTCTTAAAGCTACCCACTTCAATCCCATTCTCCTATTTCCCCACAACTTAGCCAAATTCATCCTCCCCACATTCTCTCAGCCTAAGCAAGAAGAAGAAGAGGATGAAAGTCTTAAAGCGAACCCTTGGCCTGGCTTACTTACTCACCGGAAGACTTTAAGCATTAAGAAAAGGATTCAAATGCTAAATAACTCAACTGTCTCAAACTAAACTCATAATGTTTTAAAATAAACATTTAACTTAGCCAAAGTGGCAACCCAAATCAATAATACCGGCCCAGATGGTGCTCGTGTCAAAGGAGGATCCCATGGTAGTGGATGTGGTGGAGGTAATCACTAGGGTGGTGGTGGTTGATATAGATGTGGAGGTGGGAGATATGGTGGTAATGAAGGTGGTTACGACAGTGGCAGGCGGTATGGAGGTGATGTTGGATATGGCGGCGGTGGTGGGAAGTGGGGTAGAGGTGGCGGTGGGTATGGTGGAAGTGGGTGTTACAACTGTGGGGAAGATGGTCATTTCACAACGGAATGTAGCCAAGGTTCGGAAGATGGCCATATCCACCACCTTGGCTATATTCCCTTGCGAAATGACCATCTTTCCCACACTTGTAACACCCACTTCCTCCCCCACCACCGCCACCATACCCACCGCCACCTCCACCATACTTTTCATCACCACCGCCATATCCACCATCACCTCCATACCACCTGCCAGTGTCGTAACCACCTTCCTGACCACCATATCTCCCACCTCCATATCCATATCAACCACCACTACCATAGTGATCACCTCGACCACATCCACCATCACGGGATCCTCCTTTGACAATAGCACCATCTCGGCTGATAACATTGATAGCCTTAGTAAGGCCGTATTTCCCATATTCCACATCAAATTCAACAACTAAACCATAAGCTAAGCTACGAAATCCTTCAGATCTAATATCAGATTGATAAACGAAAATTTATCACCTCCGTCATCATGAGTAACGAAATCGAAACACTTTTGGTCATTAAGCCACTACACCGTTCCCTTGTTCCTACTCCCCTGATTATATCAACTTACAAAAGTGTTGATTTTATGTAAATTCACTTTTACTTTAAATCATATAAACGACCATGATCGAAAAGCACGTGTCCAACGACAACAAAAAAGATATCTAACACCTAGACTTCATTTTTATTTTTATTTTATAGTAATAATAGTTAACAATATGATTAAAAGGAATAAAATAATAAAACATGTTTATAAAATTAATTAAGCAAGATCGTATGAGTAAAAACTAATAAGTTGAAAGATAAAGATTTCTACCAATGCATAGGGGAATATGCATGCTTTTACTTAAATTATATTAAATGTCATAAATGTTTTCTAATAGAAGTCTCACCATATGATTAATTTGAATTAGAATCAAATTCATGACTGATAGATTAAAAATTCAATTCAGCAGCAAAATTTTTAGTTGGCTTCAAAATATTAGGTAAAGATAAATATAAATTTATTTTGAATGAATTCTTATTTCTATTTATTTTTTATTGAATTTTATTTTACACTCATGACTGACCTTGAACTGGCCAAAAAGCTCCGCCCGGTGAATCTTTCATAAAGAAGCACACCAGGTGATCCCTTAATCTGCACTCCGGGCTACTCTCCTTTCTCATTATCTAGAGCAACCTATGAACTAAGACTTTGAATTTCAAAGAATCTGTTGTTGAATAAGATAGTTGATAGGGGGAGACCCCTTCTCGTAGGCAGGGGAAGCTCAATAACTATATTTTTAAGTCAGCTTTGTACTAAAAAGAAAAAGTCATACGATGCAGACGCAACACTATACCTAGAGTCTTATTTGTTTTAATATAATCTCAGATTGAAATCCTACACAGAACCTCCATAGGGAAGGGCGTCTAGCCAAATCGAGTATCAAATGATAGAACTGGAGTCAGGAGCCACATAGATAGGCACGATAGAATGAAAAAAAGGCCTTGGCTTGAGTCCCTATGTCCCGTACCCCTACCCAAAAGGTATATCTTTTTTATCAGAGGTTGAATCGATCATCAGAAGAAGAATTATACCAAAAAATAGTTGGGGGAGGGGGAAGGTGGGGAGGACGAATCGGAGTGACAAAGGGATAAATCTCAGTGGATCGTGGCAGCAAGGCCACTCTGCCACTTAAAATACCCCATCGCGTATTTATGTCTTTTGCAAAGGATTCTACCCACCGCTCGATGGAAATTGTACTTTAAAGCGGTCACCGCGACGCTTCCTTCACGGTGACTTAGCCAACTAAACGTTCCCTTGGGGGCCAAAGGCCCCTACTGCGGATCGGCAAGTGGACGGCGGGCGCATGCGTCGCTTCTTGCCCGAATTCTAACTTAGAGGCGTTCAATCATAATCAAGCACACGGTAGCTTCGTGCCACTGGCTTTTCAAACCAGAAACAACAACTAACTATGGCTCTTGGCCCAGACAACATCCTAGGCGTAGGGGAGATCAGAGCAACAGGGAACACCTAGACTTCGGCGCAAGAGCGCTAGATCAGTGAGCTATTACGCACTCTTTCAAGGGTGGCTGCTTCTAGGCAAACCTCCAATTAGCAGAGGTCAGTCTGTCTGGCGTTTCCTCGCGTAAAGGACTACCTTTGCATTGGCTCTCTCTCGTTAGGTAATTACCGAGGCGAAATCTGGTCACTCGGAAGTATGCCTTGGAATGAAAGACAATTTTGAATCTGCTTTGTCTACGAACAAGGAAGCTATAAGTAATGTAACTATGAATCTCATGGAGAGTTCGATCCTAGCTCAGGATGAACGCTGGCGGCATGCTTAACACATGCAAGTCGGACGGGAAACACAGGAAACGGTGTTTCCAGTGGCAGACGGTTGAGTAACGCGTAAGAACCTGCCCTTGGGAGGGGGCTGTTCCAAAATGTTTTATCTCTTTGAACAAATAATTTATCTTTTGAGGGTATAAAAGTCAATCAACATTATAAAAATATTTTTGTCTATAAGAATTTAACATTTTGAAATTTATGAGTTCATAAAATACTGATTTCTATGAACGTACATTGTATAATAATACCATGTCAAGTATATTAAATAGTTGCATAAAAAAGGAATTTGTGCGGATGCAACTGATTTTATAACATTAAGGAAAGACAACTCTTTTCAATCAATATATATTTTTAAATCATTAGAAAGGATAATTATGATGTAACCTAAAGAAGATGTGACTATTAACAAAATATTTAATTATAGAAAGTTTTGATATGAAAATCCTTGCAAACTTAATTTTATAGAAAGTTACCCCAAAACATTAACATAAAAACCATTTTTTTAAAAATAGTTTATAACGAGAATAATTTTGACCATTGTAATTTTAAAAGCGGGTTATTCTTAAGTATGAGTATTCCTATGACCAGTGGACTCAAACCACGAGTCATACTATTAGTTGTTGGATCAAGAGATGAAAGGCAAACAAAACCGATTTCAGAAATAAAGTGTTTGAACTGCTCAATTTTTTCACTACTGAAACAAGAACACATACTTCCATTTATAGGCTTACATTTAACTTCTTAAGCATAAATATAGCAACTAACTAATAATGGAAAAATATGGGAAAGTGGTAAACATGACCCACTACAACAAGAAGATAATTCATTGACTAGGTAAAAACTTAAACCAACTAATCCTAATAACCAGACTCACAAACTGATTTTGTGCAACTTAATTAATTTGAAGAATTAATCAACACAACTCCTTTCTTCAAAATCACAAATTCTCATTTGTTGTCTAAAGAAGTCATGCTTGTTGTGAAGAAGGAATTTTGTAAGAACATCATCAACCTGATCATTTGTACCACAAAAATTCAATGAGATTATTCTACCAACAACTGGATCTCGAATGAATTGATAATAGATGTCGATGTGCTTTGTCCTATTGCGAAAAGAGAGATTTTTTGTCATAGAAATTGCCACATTGTTGCCATAAAATATTTCAATTGGGCCAATCTTTTCTTATTGAAGATCCACTAACAATTTCCTTAACCATATAGCTTGACAACTTGCTGAAGTTGCAACCATGTATTCTGCTTCCGGAGATGATAATCCCACTCTATCTTGTGTCTTTGAATTCCATGAGATTCCTCCAGAAAAAGACTAAAAATATTTCCAGTTGTTCTCCTGTGATTTTCCAAGCTACCTTCCTAATCACTATCAGAAAAACTAAGAAGGCTGCAATCTAATACTTTTGATTACCATATGTTAAAAATATCTACCTCTGCAAAGAGGCATAGGCATGATTTTGCTTAATTTATATTAAATGTCATAGCATTTTTATAGTAGAAGTCTCACCATATGATCAATTTGAATTAGTATCAAATTCATGTCTGATTAATGAAGAATTTAATTCAATATGCAAAATTTTAGTTAGATTCAAATTATTAGGTAAAGCTAAATATAATTTTTTACCCAAAATGTTTTATCTTTTTGAATTTAACTTTTAATGGTAGAAAATTCAATCAACATATTAAAGTTTTTTTTTTCAATAAACATTTAACATTTTGAAATTCTTGTGTTCATAATATACTGATTTTTATGATTGTGCATTCTACGATAATAGCATGTCGATTATATTAAATAGTTGTTTTTGTTTTTTGTGTGAATGCAATTGATTTAATAACATTAGTGAAAGGCAAGTGTTTTAAATCAACGTATATTTTTAAATCATTAGAAAGAATAATTATGATGTAACCTAAAGGAGATGTGCCTATTAACAAAATATTCAATTATAAAAAGTTCGGGTCTTGGAAATCCTTGGCAATATAATTTTATAGAATGTTACCCCAAAACTTCAGGATAATAACCAAAAAAAAAGTAGCTAAAAAATTTATCACATGAATAATTTTGACCATTGTAATTTTAACGGCGGGTTATTCTTATGTACGAGTCTCCTTACAACCAGTGGTCTCAAACAACGATTCATATTATGACTTGTTGGATCAAGAGATGAAAGGCAAAGAAACCAACTTTCTGAAATAATATTTTTCAACTGCTCAACTTTCTTACTACTGAACAAGAACACCTACAACAATTTATAGGCGTACAGTTAAATTGCCACACCCCGAGCCTACACCCTGGGCGGGACTGGCACTCGAAGACCATTGTTGGCCCCAAGCGAACCCTTGGCCTAGCTTACTTAACTCAGCGGAAGACAATATTCATACTTAATGACCAATAGCACTTAACTGAACTGAATAATAAGATAACTAAGAATGTTTAAAGGTTAAACATTCAACTTGGCCCAAAAGTGGCAACTCAAGTCTTAACAATAAGAAATGATAATGAAAAGACTCAAAGGACTAACATCCGACTGTCTATGAAGCCTCTAAAACAACTGAGATGGATTTTGGGACAACCCCACAACATCCTAATGAACTAACTAGAAAGCAATGAAAATAGATCCTCCAGAATGCAAGGAGGCTCACCAACTGACTCTGAACTGCTCACAGGATCAACGGTGCACTGGAATGTGGATCCTAGTTACTTGTGTCTGCATCATAAGACGATGCAGGCCAACTGGCATCAGTACATTGAATATACGAGTATGCAAGTTGGAATGATAAAACAACATAGGCTTGAAAGGGAATCTGAAAGAAACACTTACCTTGGCTCTTCTCAACTCATGAATACTTAACTGAACACATTTCAATATAAAACAGTTTAAAACAAGTGCAATATAAAGAAAAGTTGTTTTAAAATATGATGTCAACTCTGTGTATATACAAGGATACAACATAACTTTGAAATGTATGTAAAAATATAATAAACTGATGTATATAAAAATACAATAACTTCTGTGGGAGTTTCTCTAACCGACAACCATCACTTAAGAGCTATAGTGATGATACATCGATCTTCCTCACGCTGCCAACGCATCCTATTCCTTGCCACATATATAAGACCTGAACTACTAAGTGGATCCACTAGTCTATGTGAAAAGGATTCATCTAAAAAGTATGACCCTTTTCTACCCATGATGGCTACATGATTTATGGGGGCTGTGAGTTGTCTGAACTCTCCCCTATAACGGCGCTCAATGCTACTCCCAAAATATACTAGCTCTTTATGTTTTAAAAACATACTTCTTTCTGTGATTTGAGATTAGTGCTCAAAACTTAGCTCAAAGGCTATCTTGGAAATCTCAGTTTCCCTTCTTACTTCATTTAGAAAGCTATTACTCTTTGCTGAAAACTAGCCCGAAGGCTCTTTGGAAATCTCAGTATCCGTTCTTATTTAAATGTGAAAACATTTTTAAATCTATTTGGGAATACATAGTCCCCATATACTTCTTTGAACAAAAGAACTTCAACTTTACTCTTTACTGAACTCAAAACTCAAGTCTTAAAACAAAGTTAAAAGTTTTGTAAAAGACTTATGAAAACTTGAAATGAACTTCTCTTACTAGACTCTTGACTTCTCTTGACTTTGATCTTAACTGCTCTTGACTTGACTCTTAAATAATCCTTGAATTGAATTATGGATTCAAGGATTAGGGTTGGTGTTTGGAAAGATCTCATGTCGTTTATGAATAATTTTAGATAAGCTAAATATGAGAAAAGACCGAAAATCAAGATTTAAAGGTGGGTCCGTGACGCGGAGGCATAATTAAATTTTGGTTCCGAAAACTTCTTTTGAGGCAGAACACCTCGTGTCAGCTCCGCGACGCGGAGTAGAATTTTTCAAGACTGGGACCTAAGCGCGTGACGCGCGGCCACCCTCTAATTTCATCCGACGAAATTTCTTCTTCGTTTTACAACCCCAATTCACCCAAATTTGGTTCTTTTTCTCAAATTACTATTAGATACATATACCCAACAAATGTACCTAAGAACCTAACTCGAAACGACTCTATGATGCGACGTAACGAACTCAGAAACTTCCCAACTCAGTCAAATTCAAGAACAATATACGCATTCAAGAATAGATATCAAGATCATCAATATTCAAATGCTTTTAGGATGAATCCAAACTGAAATTAATATTCTTGGCACATGGGAGAACGATCCCAACGTTATGAGACCCTCACATACCTGATAGAAGTAGATCCTTGGCGAAATACCAACTTTCTTGATCGATCTTGATGAATTTGCCCTTTTTATCCTTCTTTTCTCTTCTTCTTTCTCCTTAGCCCTAACGTGAAATTCCAAATTCTAAAACTGACTAAAAATTTGATTTGACCCATATTAAACTCCTAAAAACGGATTAAAATAATAGGGCAATGAAAAGACTAAAATACCCCTTAAAATTCCGGATTGGACATTTCCTTAATCCAACAGCCCAACTTCCAAAAGGGATAACTCACTCATACAAACTCGGAATTGCGCAAACTTATCGGAGCTGGAAAGATCATTCCAAGGGCTTTCCAACCATATCTGAATTCACACCTAACTCGTCCTGATCTAGGAATTATAGCCGTTTGAAGTTGACCAAAACTCACTTTAACTTACTTAAAAATTTCCAGATTTCCTCATTCTTTCCAAAAGTAACTATTTCCAGATTTTAAACTTCCTTCTAATTCTTTCTAGTTGCGAGATGTTACATAAATACTTAGGCTAAAATAAAGCAACCAACGAATAATAGAAAAACATGGGAAAAGTGGTAAACATGATACACTAAAATAAGAAGATAGTTCATTGACTAGGTAAAACATAAACCCAATAATCCTTAAAACCATACTCACAAACCTATTTTGTGCAACTGAATTAAGTAGAAGAATTAGTCCACACTCCTCCCTTCTTGAAAATCACAAACGCTAATTTGTTGTCGAAAAAAATCATTCTTGTTGTGGAGAAGCGCTTTCGTAAGAACATCAGCAACATGATCATTTTTTTGTCAAAATTTCAATGAGATTTTTCCACAAACAACTACATCGCGAATGAAGTAATAACGGATGTTGATGTTCTTCGTTCTACTATGAAAAGTATGATTTTTTCGTCATAGCAATCGTCTCCTCGTTGTCACAACCATATTTCAGTTGGACCAATCAACTCTTGGTTAATTTCCTGCGATTTTCCAAGCTATCTGCTCAATCACTATCAGTAAACCAAGGTAATATGAAATCTTATACTTTTTTGATTACCCAATTCTGCAACTTGTTATGCCAGAAACATATCACAAGATCCTTTTGGTTGCACCTAGGTGTTGCTTCGAAAGACTATGCATAAACCTTGAAATCAAACTGACAAAGAATGATATATCTAGCTTTTTGTGGGATAAGTAGTTTAGACTAAGCTTCTAAAGTAAGAAGCATTTGTTGCACATGTACCATCATTAAGTAATAGTTTCACATTAATATTCATGGGTGCAGGAGATGGATTGCAATTCATCAAGTTGAACTTTTGTAAAGTTCAGTAGCATACTTTCTCTGTGAAATAAATTTTCATGCAAACTTTGTCTCACCTCAAGCCTAAGAAAATAATGCAGCATACCCAAATCGGACATGTCAAATTTACTCATCATGCAAATCTTATATATATATATATATATATATATACACTCTATGGTTGAAAGCAAGTTCCACGGGCATGGTATAGAAAAATTGATTAATCTTTTTCAAGAGCAGTAGTTCAAAAGAAGTGAGAATGACCCTACAATTATGTAATGAAGCGAGGTATTGGTGATGTTTTGCTTTTCTGTCACTATGTTGATGATATATATATATATATATATATATATATATAGACTATTTAAGAAGAGTGATAAAACATGTCCTCGCGGCATAAATAGTTGGTGATAATTTAGATAAAAACTGTGAGCACCAGATAGTTCAGGTAAACACTACCAGAATGTTTCAGATGTGTTTTTGATCATTTACTTTTTATAATTTGACTTTGAAGTATTCGAAGTATAGCAGTTAAAGATATAATTATTTAAAAGGTAATATGCATAAAAGGGCTAAAGGAATACAACTAAAAGGATATACTCTACAAATTTTTTTTTATCTAATATCATAATTAATTGCTATGTAAGTATACATCTAAGTAAATGAAAAATATTCAAATTCTGATATCACACAGCCAACAAACTCCATAGCCCACTTTACGTTCGACCTACCATAAATTATGCCAACTCTGATAAAAAAGCTGAAATACATCCTCCAAGTAACTCATTGAAATATTTGAGATGAAAAATAGTACATGTTCCTTAAACATAAGAAGGCCAAGGAAAACAAATAATCAAGTGCAACTAAAAAAGACTTTAAGATGGGTGGATCAGGATCTATCCTAAGCAAATAAAAGGAAAAAAAGGAATGATTGATTGAAAGGAATACACAAATGAAACTCTAATGTGTTACAAGAAGTGACCATAAATTTTTTTTAGCTTATGAAGGATAAAAAGGTAACTAATCAAAATATTAAAGGATAATATGCAATTTCAAACTTATAAAAATTCAAAAAAGTCTGAGCATTTTGATTCTTTTAGTTCATCCTAGAATAACTGTCCATTAATGAACTATTGATGTATCAACTGAAAAGACAAGAAAGGAATCCAACAAAATAATAAATACAAAATTAAAGTAATTTCCTCCTTTCTCTCTGACAAGAAATTTGGAACTCGGGTCAGTTGCAAATTAACAATATGCAACACAACATATACCGACTAGTGCATTTGTAAAATACACATATTAATCATAGTTTTTTAAATCATGCTGGAAATATCCATACTTTACCTGAAAGAGTAATAAAAAAACACATTTTACCTCCCTGATATTCAAAGGTATTGAGTACTACATAGATCCAAATAAATTGCACCTGCCAACCATCAAGAAACCCAATATCACTATGATTTGATATTTTTCACTATCTAAGATTCAAACTAAGTGAACTTTAACTAATATTTTAAAACAAATTCACCCTTTTACAACAAGAATTGCAACAAACGATGCTTTTTAAATAAGAAATCACTATAATGTATCCAAAAAGCTAAAATTCAATTTTTGAAATTGAATAATCTTATATATTTGGCCACTAAAAATAGTCAACCTAATTCTGATTATTAACCAATACCAAACAAATTGGGACATATACAGGAGAACGTTGAAGAAACAAAAAGTCAATATAAAAATTTAGCTTTCATAGTTTCCAAATGTGAAAATTACAATAATATACTACTTAACACTTCAATTAACAAAATATCAACATACTTCTATTTAATTACAAACATAGTTTTTAATTTACAAACATAACAAAATAATTAATTTTCATATTTATGTGAATTAATATTTTCGATTTTTCCCTCTCCATTTTTTGTAGTACGTGCCTTTTTCTGTGGAGTATAATTAGGGTATTAAATTTTATCAAGTTTATCTCTTAATTTTTTCGATTTTCTCTCTCATATTTTTTGTATTACGTGCCTTTTTTGTGTAGAGTATAATTAGGATATTAAATTTTATCAATTTTATCTTTCCAATTACAAATTCATCCATACACGTTTCCTTGATTTTATTCTCTCCTCGTTTTACATTTAATGGCCTTGCAGATCATATTTATTTTCTTCCTTTTTTAATGCAGCCTTTTATGTTACCAATAAAGTTGGTAGTTACTCCCTAGGTAAATTCAAACATTTTTCTTCATCTGTCAAAAGTCTAAACCCTTCCATCTTCTTCCGTTTAATTTTTTCTTGAACCATTACGAACTTGTGAACTAATTACAATTCTAGTACACCTATTGTGTATGTGTACGTTAATCATTCAAATACCAATAAACCAAGCAACTGTAATGAAAGTTGGATAAAAGTTTTAGAATCTAGACCAAAACATTAAAAAAAAAAAACACACACACATCAATGTGAAGCTGCTGTATAATACCAATAATTTAGCCAATATATACCACCGATTTTATTTCCATATGTCATTATTACACCAATATTATGGTGATTTGAAGTTGGTATATAATATCAATATTTTTGCTAACTCATACTTCTACTATTATGAATGTGTGAACTAATTAAACTACTATTACACCGATTGTGTATATGTGTTTATTACACAAATATTAAGTAATTACACATTTTGTTTTCAAATGAATGAAGAATACATCACAATGTTGTATTTCAGTGGTTGTCAAAATGCCCCTTTATATTTTGATCATGGTATGAATTTATTGTGGTAGGTTTGTATATAACACCAACATTCAGTCATAATATATAGAACCAATTATTTGGAACATTTTGTATCGTGTTTTTCACCAAGAATGCAACATTGTATTTAACTAACAATCAATTTCCAATGTTTTGACAATAATTACACCAATATATTTAACTACCTAATTAATTTTTATCATAGTTCAAATGGTTGAAAATCACACATTTTATTTCTTATTAATACCAATGATATGACAATTAATTGATCAATATAATACCAATAAACCAATCAACAGTAATCAAAGTTAGACAAAAGTGCAATTAACATTCTTTAAAAAATCCAGAATTCTTGCCAAAAATCAACAAAAACAATAATTGAAAATAATACATCAATGTTAATTCTGACAAGCAATATTGGGCAAGTCTTTTTGTTATACTCTGATGTACCATATTTACTACAAGTGACTTTACTCCTCTTGAATTTCCCTTCGTTGAATCCCTTCTTACGGTCGTTACTTGATGGTCTGGCTGGTTATTCTTTTGTAATTGATGGTATCATTATCACTTCCAAAATATGTGCCGGAGTATTTGATGTTCGCATCATATATCACTCATTCAATGTCGTAATCAACGTATCTACCTGTATTACAAATAGAATGGTGATTTCAATGTATCCAAACTTTTTGTATTCAGATTGTTTTTGTTTACATGAAAATATAATCTTTAATATGTTGTTTATGAATAACTAAAAAATTAACAATTACTTCAACATATATATATATAAATACATCAACTACACTATCAAAATATACCAAAAACTAAAAGAATGTTATTGGTATTAAAAACCTAATATAAAAATTTGATATACCATATACTTCAATATATATACCATAAATTTTACAAGTTGATATTACACCAAACTCGCACATTTACACCATATACACATTTACTTCAAGAACAAGTTGATAAAATTTACACCAACTAAATATAAACCAAAAAATATAAAAGAATGTCGACATCCCTTTAAATCATAATATACCATATTATGTCAAATAAAATATTAATTTCTCCTAATAATATACAAAAATTTATTCACTTTTTATGACTTATGTTGTTTATTGAAAACATAATAAACAATACCAATTACACCAAATCATCTTCACCTTTCACACTATCAATTACACAATATTAATCTACCAATATTTTTGTATAAACTGTATTGTTTATACACCAACTAAAAAACATCATTATTTTCAGCTACTAATTTACTAAAACAGATTCACGAAATACGAATCCTATAATAAACCACAAAACCCTACAAATTAAATCAAACAATAATTACCAAAAAAATATCACTAAATTGGTGAATACAAACAATGTAAATTACATGATCAATTACACCACTCAATATAGACAAATTCAATCTATAAAAGTGATTTTTAAACGTCCTTAATTAAGATTGTAACACAAAAAACATGTAATCACTAAAATAATCACTTAAAAAACACCAAATCAATCGCGATTTATCTAAAATACCTGATGCGTCTCATCGTCCGTTGTGTTGAATTAGGATTGAAAATTGGGCAAACCACATAAATCCCACTAGTTTAGGTCTTAATTATTAAGATTCTCAATAGTTTCAAATATTACTTCTTGTACCATATTTTATGCTTAGGATACAAGAGTCTGAATCCATGAGATACATGCAGTATCTGTCGAATTTTAAAATTGAGATACAAAAATTATTTATTTAAATTAATTGGTTGGAACTGATTTCCTTAATTAGAGGAGTAATTGAGGATTTTCAAAATACATAGATAATTAATTTCATTTTATTATTCTTTGAAATAGTAAATTCATTAATATTATTATAATATAAGATAAAAACATGTATATCTTGGTAATGCAATTTGATTAATTGCAAATTATTACTCTTAAAATAATAAATTTATTAATTTGATGTATCTATATCAATATATGATGTAT
>JAJOOE010010351.1:0-17128 GCA_036250405.1 Solanum raphanifolium
AGTACTAAAAGTACTCGTTTGGAAGAGGTAGATATACCTCAAAATCTTGATTTGTTAAACAAATGGACTATTCCGAAAGTTAGTATAAAAACTATTTACGACTATGGTTGGTTTGATAAAATCTCAAACAAACAGTTGATTAAAACAACTGAGCAATCTTTAGCGTTAAACTCTTCTGAGCAAACTATTCGTTTGCTGAATAAACGTGATATCGATTTATATAGATCTCAATATAAATTTTTGCATATTGGCATGGTTCAAATTGCTTTTAAACCTCTAACTCTTAAAGGGTTACCCGAGACCTTCTTAGCAGCTCTTCGGGATGCTAGAAATTTAAATTTTAGACAATCTTTGATGGGATCAATTGAATCCACGATTGCTTATGGCCCAGTCTATTTTAATGCGCAACCTAATCTTCAATTGTCTTTAACTGATTCTAATATATTAGATGCTTTAACTTTGAATGTCAAAACGCATGGTTATAATTATGCAGCTGGATCTGAATTGATTTGCTTATCCTATAGAATCTATTATAAATTGCTTGCTACTTTAAATCCGAGATGTAAATTATATGATACATCTAATCAAACTATTTTAGTAGAAACTAATTTCGCCAGGTCTAAGGTCACCACTAGAAGACCTATAAAATGGGAAGAAATTAATTTTCCTACAACTTGGACTTTAGATTCGGTTATACCTTCCGAACAGCTTACTAGTACGGTCACAAATTCGGCATATTCTCACATTAGTCAAGATACTGACGGTAGAATTTGTATCCAATTTGATGATAAAAGTGTCCCTTATAACAGACACTTTTTTGCTTCCGATAGACGCTTGGCTATTCAACACATATCTCCTGTTGAACCTCTTTCTTATGGTCCAGCCAGAAATCGCGCTGCTTCTTTGCATACTTTATCAACTGTTATACCTCCTGATAAATCAAAAATAAAGATTAATCCTCATTTGAATATTGTTCAAACTAATGATAAAACTTCTGATATTTCTGATAAAGAAATCCCTTCCGTTTCTGAAATGGAGTTTGACCCTAACGATAGTTAATGATGACTGAACACCAGATTGATTTTAGTCCAGGTTCACTGGCAAGAAAATATATTCAAAATGAATTTTCAGATAAAAAATGGAACAAGTTTAAAACTTGGTTTTTTGACACTTATAGTGAAGAAGATTTAAATAATATTTCTCAAGAATTTTATGAAAACTGTGCTTTACATAATCATATTATGTTCTTCGTACCCTGGTTTATAACCATTTACTTGCCTTTATTCATCAATGTTCTTGAACGATCTTATAAAGATGAAACTGGTAATATCATTAAATCTATATATCCCCCTCAAGCCCCGTTTATCTTACCAAATAATACTGGTATTACTTTTACCGCTTTTCAGAATTTCATTGAAAATGAAGTTGCCGCGGTTAGCATTAACGAGATAAACCGAATTATTTCTCAAAATAATTATTTGGGTCTTTATGTTAAAGTTATTGGTGAGCATATCTGTTCTCTTGATAATAAGTTAGATAAATTTATTTCTTTGATTACAAAAATTAAAGATGAGAAGTCCGAACCAGAAAAGGCATCTACGTCAAAACAGCTTGACGTACCGATTCAAAGGCCTCCGGACATACATGATTTCATTCTCAGACCTCTTCATGATCTAGAAAGCCTTCTTGATAAGAAGTTTTCATAATTCGGTGCAAGTGCAAAACCCATCAGTATTGCAGAAGACTTTGCAGATGAAATGGAAGCCACTTTCGATTTTAAGAAACAAGTGGAAATGGAAGTTAATAAGCTTCGTGGGTATCCGAAAAAGAATAGTGGTTATGCTAGAAAACCTAGCATGCAGACCTATTACTATCCTAGGCCTACCCCACAAGATGTTCTTATAGAAGAAAGAGATTGGAATCAAACTAACACTTCTTACAGTGGAAATGAGATTTATGAGTGCAACCTAGATGGGTTAACGGATAGGCAGTTAACAATCTTAGTCCATAGAATGCTGATGTACGCTACTATTTGTAAAAGTGTTAATAACACCGACAGGACTATATGCAAGATGATTATTGCAGGTTTTACTGGGCAATTAAGAGGCTGGTGGGACAACTATATGGCTATGGAAGCCAAAGCAGCAGTTATTAATGCTAGAGCTGCCTCCGATGGAGTTGATAACCTAGGATTTGCCTTAGTTACAAACAAAGAAGATGCTATTTATACTCTGGTCCTTACTATCCTAGAGCATTTTAGTGGTAGATTCACCAACCAGTATGAAACTGTCAGATCCCTTCTTAATGGTTTAAGATGCAGACATTTAGGAGAATTTAGATGGTATAAAGATACTTATCTTAGTCGGGTAATGGAACTTCCTGAGAATGGATTAGAATTCTGGAAAGCCAAATTCATAGATGGCTTACCACATTTATTTGCGGAAAGAGTTAAGAAAACTCTAAGAGACCCACAAGGGGTCATTCCTTATAATAGTTATACATATGGAAAGCTTATTGGAGCTTGTACACAAGAAGGCATAAATCTATGCAACGAGTTAAAACTATCCAGACAGCTTAAGATGGATAAGCTTAGAGAAAAATCTCAATTGGGAGATTTCTGTACGCAGTTTGGTCTACCAGAAGTTTCTAAAGGCACCAAACATGAGACTTCTAAATCAGAAGATCATAGATCCCATAGAAAGAAAAGAAGATCCAGAAGGAGATCTAGAGATGAAAGAGAAGAACGAAGAACTTCTCGTAAGTCTCATAGGTTTACAAAGAATAGATCAAAAAGAGATCTTGATAAGATCAAATGTTACAAGTGCGGAAAATTTGGACATATAGCTCCAAATTGCAAGCTTGAAAAGCTTAAGGCATTAGAACTGGATGAAGATATTCAAGAAAAGGTTTATAGTTTTCTTTATACTTCAGGTTCTGAATCAGATTACGAGGATTCCGAAGCAAGTTATTCAACAGAAGATGAACAACCTGAGTCTTCTAAAAATCAACAAGACTCTAATGATGCTTGTAAATGTCATGGTGATACTTGTAATTGTGAACATGGTGAGTTCTACAAGCTACAATCTCAGTTCGAGGATATGAATTTATTCACCATAACCTCAGACAATGTTATAGAACTTCTCAAAGAGGTTACCGATAATAACGTTCGTGAAAAGATTATTCAAATGGCTGCTAGTAAAACTAGCTCTTCTACTCACAACGATGATAAAAGGGGTAAAGATGACTTTATTTATTCTGCTCCTTATTCTTTGTCTGAAGTTCATAATAGACTTTCTTCAAAACAAACCACGGTAATTCGTGATTCCTCTTTTGATGATTTAAAAGGAGAAATTGAGCATTTAAAAGAAGAAATTAAATTTCTTAAACAAAATCATATTATTTGTGATCACCGCCTTACTCAAATAGAGTCTGCTAATAGCAAAGGAAAAAATAAGGTTGATGAGGAAATTGATTATGATAATTTTCCTGCTAGATCAACTAGTAATGACCCTAAACAAAACATGTTTTTGGGAATGATGCAAGTTGTTACAGCCCATAAATGGTATGTTAAATGTACTATTTTAATTGATAATTCTTTTTCTATATCTAATATTGCCATGATTGATAGTGGAGCTGATGTTAGCTGCATTCAAGAAGGACTTGTTCCTACTAAATATTTTGAAAAAACTACTCATATGGTTAAATCCGCATCTGGTCATGCTTTAGATATAAAGTATAAATTGTCTAACACTCGTATTTGCCAAAATAAAGTTTGTATTCCTCACTTCTTCTTCTTGGTAAAAAATCAGTTATACCCTCCTATCATTTTAGGAACTCCTTTTATAAATGCTATTTATCCTTTTACTAATATAAATGCTAAAGGGTTTTCAGCTACTTATAAAGATTATGATATTAGTTATACTTTCATTACAGAACCTGTTTCTCGTGATATTAATGTTTTAATTGAAATGAAACAAAAGCATATTAATTATCTACAACTTGAAATCTTTAGTATGAATATTTTTGATACTTTGAAAAATACTAAAGTACAGGAGAAGACTAAATTAATCTCTGAACAGATTGCCAATAATATCTGTGCTGATCATCCTAGTGCTTTCTGGAATCGAAAAAAGCACATCGTTACTCTTCCATATGAGGATGATTTCTCTGAGGAAAATATTCCTACAAAATCCCGTCCTTGCCAAATGAATTCCGAATTAGTTGAATTCTGCAAAAAAGAGATTGATAATCTGTTACAAAAGGGTTTGATAAAGCCTTCCAAATCACCTTGGTCTTGTACTGCCTTTTATGTTAATAATGCAGCAGAGAAAGAACGTGGTGTTCCCAGGTTAGTCATTAATTATAAACCGTTAAACAAGTTTTTAAAATGGATTAGGTATCCTATTCCGAATAAAAGAGATCTTTTGTCAAGATTATATGACGCCAATATATTTTCAAAATTTGATTTAAAATCAGGTTATTGGCAAATTCAAATATTTAAAGAACACTCTTATAAAACTGCTTTTAATGTCCCCTTTGGACAATATGAATGGAATGTTATGCCATTTGGTTTGAAATATGCCCCATCTGAATTTCAAAAGATTATGAATGATATTTTCAATCCGTATATGGATTTCATCATAGTTTACATTGATGATATTTTAGTTTATTCGAAGACTCTTGAAATGCATATCAAACACTTAGATATTTTCAAGAAAATTGTTATACAAAATGGTTTAGTAATATCTAAACCAAAAATGAGTCTTTTTCAAACCGAAGTCAGGTTTCTGGGACATCTCATTTGCCAGGGAAAGATTACTCCCATCCAGCGATCAATTGAATTCGCATCAAAGTTCCCCGATATCATCACAGATAGAACTCAATTACAGCGTTTTTTGGGAAGTTTAAACTACATTTCCCCATTTTACAAAAATCTATCTCGCGACTTAGCCCCGTTATACGAAAGACTGAAAAAAGAGCATAAACGGCCTTGGAATGATAGTCTTACGAATCTGGTTAAAACCATAAAGGATAGGGTGAAGTCCCTACCTTGCCTAACGCTTGCTAATCCCGCGTGGCCTAAGATTATAGAGACCGATGCGTCCAATATGGGTTATGGAGGAATCTTAAAACAAGTTAACCCGCATGATAAACACGACTATCTCATTCGATTTCATTCAGGAAAATGGAACGATGCTCAAAGAAAGTATGCTACGGTAGCTCATGAAATGTTAACTATCGTCAAATGTGTTTTAAAATTTCAAGATGATTTATACAATCAAAATTTTTTGATAAAAACTGATGCTCAGTCGGTCAAATATATGTTTGACAAAGACTTTAAACATGATGCTTCAAAACTTATGTTTGCAAGGTGGCAAGCACAATTAGCCCCTTTTGATTTTGAAATTCTTTATAAGAAGGGAAATGATAACTCCCTCCCAGACTTCTTATCTAGAGAATACATTCAAAATGAGTGAGTACAACACTATTTCTGAAGGAGATCTTGATATTCCCATCTCTTTTTTTTTTAATCGAAAAAAGACTTATTACTATTTTAAAGGTTCTTCCTCTTAACAGAGATATGAAAGAACTTATCTGCTGGAAAATCATAGATGATATGCTGATAGAAATATCCCAAACAACGGAAGTTTATTATGACGAATGGACCTAAAACTTGTTGTTTCGTTTGCAGAATGGAACACCCTCGGGTGACTAAGGGCAGAGGCAGAGGCAGAGGAAGATCGTCCTCGGCAACCTCATCAAGATCGTCATACGGATCTTCGTCAAACACTCCAATCCTATAGAGAGGAGGAATGAGTTTGGTCAAACTAAACTCAAATACGGAGAAAACCTCTTCGTCCATACATCTAGAAGATATTCCAGAAAGTGATCCGTTATATGCTAAACTTCAGGAGTTTATAACTCAAAAGCAGAGTAATACCTTTGCTTCAATAGCCAAAGAAGATGCTGTGGATGATATAAAGACCTATGAAAAGGTAGAAAAGAGAGAAATGATATTTCTCTTAGAAAACTCCGATATACAAAGGAGAGAAGAACCTTGGAAGATATTCCAAAGGTACTTACTGAATGGCTTATACTTCCCAGGTGAGTCGTACAAAACTCGGAAGTACTATGAAACTTTATTGATTAGTACGGGTGTTAAGTTTCAACACTTCTCTGGGTATAATACCAGTGAGAATGTTTATAACTTCTCCAAAATGATTGTTAAACAAATCATTAACATTGAAGATTGGGGTATCTCCTCAATGACAGAAAGACAGATTAGTCTTAACAATATTAAAATGAATTTCACCTACTGGGATTATATCCAAGTTTTTGACAAAGTCCTTTGTTATAATAATGAAAGGCACAAACACACTTGGTTCATAAAGGTGTGTGCAAAGATATTTGCTGCCCCAATACCAAATTGGTTTCTAAATTGGTGGTCATACCACGGGCCGACAGTAAAAATATTGCCCGAACCATTTCTCAAATTATATAAAGAATGGGTGAAGATTTCCCCAGATCTCAATAGATTATATCATCAAGACCATGTCTCTTATTTACAGCAGATAGAACAGATATGTTTCTTTATAGAATTCTCTATCCCTTAGATTCACAAATGGATCCCTGAAGTAGATTTCACTACTGAACAAATCCCTTGCTTATACCGGACATATTATAATAATTTCTGGGATAAGTTAATGAAAAAAGATCCCCAAACAAAAACTATCTATGGGCAAGACTTGTTGGATCATATTTCGACCACCGTCAAAGAATATAAATCAATTCCTAATAAAGGAATTATGACTGATGAGTCAACTTCGGTAAAACATGTAGCCTGAAGGATTTCTAATCACAACGAAGAGGAACAGAATCAAATGATTTTGAATTACCTAGAAGAGGTAAAAAAGTCTCTTATTTCAAGTCTGAATCAATACGCAAAATCAGACTCCTCGATGAGAAGTGAGACCAGTGAAGATATGCACGAGGCTCAACAAATTGAAGAAGAAGAACCAGCAGATGCGCTGAGAAAGGCTGAAGAACTTTTGGCGAAAATAAGAGGCAAAGACAAAGTCTGACATCAACAGTAATACAAACAGTGAATGTACTGTTAAAGGCCCCATATAAGGGACCTACTTTTACTATTCCTAGATGCCTTTATGATCTATAAATAAGGGCTTTTATTTTCATAGAAGAAGCAGGTTTTAGAAACCAACTTCTCTCTACTCTCTCTTGTAAAAGTATTTAGTTTTCTTACAAGTTTGCCGGACTTTGGCCGGAGAATAAAAGTTTCAAGTTTGTTCTTAAGGTATTTTCTCTTCTTACTACTTTACTATTTCTCCTATTTTAAGTCGATGATCGGCTAAGTCTTAAGTCTATGCCGGATAACTAACTTCAATTATATATCTATCATGAAAGATCTAGACTTTATCTAAATATGCATAAATTCATAAATATTTCTTGACTTGGTTCCAAGATGGTGGTACAGTCAAAATCAATACAACAAGTTAATGGTTTTGTCTTAGTGACTCCGTCTAGTCAGCCGTGGTCTTAGCCCGCAAAAGAAGTTAAAAGGGCGCTCTTTACCCGGTTAGAACTACTAGACTCATGGGTTCATTAACAATACGTATTTGATTTTCGACAGACCCCTTGCTTGGGTAAAAGATTTATTTCTTCCATACAGTCATTAAATTATATGAATTTATATATATTTCTTTTCAAAACTATTTCGGATGTTGACAAGCTAGATTGAAGATAACCGCGCGGACTACCGCCCGTTATCAGAGATCCTGTTAGTTGGTATGCATTATGGTCTTTATATATTGATTTAACCCAATGGTCTCATAATAAAATAATTTACTTTTTAGTATAAAGAAAAATATTTTAAAAATGGAACTAATCTAGTCTTAAAAGGGTAGAAATGCCAAATATTTTTTTATGAATATTTTGTCTTTCAACTTTTGACTTAACATTTTCATATTTTTAATATTTAGTGTAGCATATAGAAAGATTGCTATTTAATATTTAATTAAGTAAATATTTTATAATATTTTGATTTAACATAGAGATAAATCTCATTACAATAGCAATTAAGATGTTCTTGTGACAAATCTCACGCTTCATCTTAAGACTCTCTTCAAGGTTAGATAACAAAATAATGATTTTATTCATGTTTTAGTTACCATGATGTTTATTTTGTATTCAGATACTTAAAGTGGGAAATCGCTTCTGATTTGAGCTTTAAATTTATCTTTATTGTAATTACTGTCTATTTTTTCCTTGAAATCTAAACCTCAATTTTTTACAACAACAACACACCCAATCTATACCTGAATTTTTTCTGTTGCAATTGTTTTGCTGCTACAGTATTGTGTCCAGCCTAATTGGTATTCATTTTCATGAAACATACTATACTAAGTTGAAGAGATAATATCTCAGATGGTCACTTAACAATGAATTTTTTTCTCAAGTTACTCTACTTTACTTTTTAACCCAAAAATCACTCAACTATGAGTTTTTTTAATCAGAAAATCACTCAACTTTGATTTTTAACCATAAAACCACTCAAATATGAAAGTTTAACTTGCAAAGTCAATCAATCTATTTAATTGATTTTTTTCATTAAAATTTATTAATATGGAATTTTTTCTGTTGCAATTGTTTTGCTGCTACAGTATTGTGTCCGGCCTAATTTGTATTCATTTTCGTGAAACATACTCTAATAAGTTGAAGAGATAATATCTCAGATGGTCATTTAACAATAAAATTTTTTTCAAGTTACTCTACTTTATTTTTTAACCCAAAAATCACTCAATTATGAGTTTTTTTAATCTGAAAATCACTGAACTTTGATTTTTAACCATAAAATCACTCAAATATGAAAGTTTAACTTGCAAAGTCAATCAATTTATTTAATTGATTTTTGTCATTAAAATTTGCTAATATGAAATTTTTATTTAATATCAAAATTCTAAGAAATAAAAAAATATCTATTTAAACCATTTTAATGATCTGACAAAAAATATTTAAAAGATAATTGCTATGTTAGTTTTAGTTTTTAATGTATTTATAATGTAAATCTCTAATTCATTTGTTGAAAGTTGCAGAAGAAAATGTTTTAATGTCAAGTGCAAACACTTGGAGTTTTCGTTTGCCAAATGAGACTCATTTAATATGAGTTTTCTTAATTAAGTATTCATATTTATGTATTTTTTTAATATGCAGTAAAATCAAGGTATTCTATTAGTTCTCTCTTCAAATTTAAGTTGAAAATAATGAATTTGATTGGAGAAGTAGTGAAATATTTTGATTATTCATTTGCAATAAAAGGAAATATACTTGAAGGTTTCTTTTTGTTAGCTCTTTCTTGTGGAATTTGCTTATGTTGTTTTTTTGGAGGTGTTCAAGAAATACCATTAGATTGGTTGAAGGCTATTTGGATATAATTGCCTTCATGAAGTGTTTGCTAAGTTGCGATAAAGATTGAAAATTTTGATGGTATTAATTTTTATATGGATCACCATTGAGACCTTTGCCTGAGGTATTAATCTCCATTTTCCCTATTTATAAATGTTTCTTGTAGCTCCTAATTGTGAGTACAAGTGAAATACTATAAGAGAGAAAGAAGATCAAATGCCTTTGAAGATGAAAAGGCAAGTGAGAGGTGTGTTACAAATGAATTAGGAGGTACCTATTTATAGGAGTGAATTCTTCCTATTGATGTCATTCATGACATCAAAATGTGTCAAAATGTCAAGATTTACCTTGTGAAACCATTTTATGGTTCACCTAAATTTCACCTACAAAAGGTACTATCTTGACTTTTGTATCAATGAAGAATTATCTTCCTAACTACCAAATCTTCACATTAATTCATCTTTGAATCTTGTCAAATTTAATAGTATATGCCTAGGATGCTACAATATTCTTTTTACTCTGGATACCAAGACAAAAGGCAAAAGACAACACAATTATGAATTCCTGGACGCAAATGGTTAGAGAAAACTATGGATGGATTGTACGCGTCCACTATATGTCAACGAATCACGTTCCTTGACTTAGCAAGAACAGTAACTGAAATAAATGCAGAAAGTAAATAACTGAAAGTAAAATCTGCACAAGGATTTTACGTGAAAACGCCCTTGCTCAAGGGCGGTGTAAACCGACATGGGTGTGACAATATTTTTGAAGAGTCCGAGCAACATAAAATCAACAAAAATAAGTTTTATTTACCTTATCATTAAACGTATCACCTGTAAGGGTAATAACTTCAGCTTTAGCGATGTATATCGAACTCAACAAAAAGATGCAACACAATAATATACAGGAAAATGAGTTCATATAGCGTTTCATTGCAGCCCAGATTTTTATTTTTTTAACTGAAAATTGCTCTGAATTTGAAGGAGATTTGGATGCCTGAATCGAATTTTGAAGACGATGAGGAAATTTTGTAAGGAAGAAAAGGGAGAAAGAATGAAAGATAAATGGTGTTTGGGGATATTTCTAAAAGTTTATGGACCATTTTGTCTTATAATGTTCTTTTGTGGGTGAACTTCAATTTGAAGTTTAATCCCGTTATTTGGTGGCATTTGGCTATGTTTCATTTTGTTTCTAGAAAAAAAAAAATTGCTTTACGAGTGAAAATTGTTATTTGTAAATTGAAATTTTGTTTGACCATGAAGTAAATTAGAGTCGTTTTTGTTTAATTTTTGTTGTTGTTTTTGAATTTTTTAAAATTTTTATAGACAAACGTGTTTTCAGGACAACGTCATCTAGTCACTCTTTTTTTTCTTGAAAAAATAAGGTAAATAGTGTTCACCTAAATTTAAAATAAACGATAGATATATAATATATGTATGCCGTTTAGAAAAAGTAAATAATGAATCTCACGAGTTAATTAAAAAAAAACCATTTTTAAGATACAAGAATTGTTATTAGTATATATGGATTAATTACTCGAGTGGATCCTTTTTAAAAAATAATTACTTATTTTAGATATACTCTTTAATTATTACCATTTATAACAATATATAACACTACTATTAACTAACATATTGTATAGTTTATAACAGTATAAATTTTTTTTGTCATTGTTGTGTCACTTTAAAGGTTATTAAAGAGGGTGATAGGTAGTTGATTTTTTAACATCATTTAAATTTTAAATTATATTCGCAATGTACAAGAATTTGTAAATTTACTACTATTAACTATGAGTGTGAAGTTGTAAAAATCTTATATGAACTTCAGTCATTCGAGGAATTTTTGTGTGAACTTTGTGGTCAAATGAATGACATTTGAAATTTTTAAAGAAATATAAGACAGATGTGAATAAAGTTCATGTGAATAATTTCTTTCCCCAAAACAATTCGACATATAGTTTTTTTTGTTTTTTTATGATAGATAAATTCAAAGAGGCTTTACACGAAATAAACAACATACCATAAAATAAAAATTAATACAAATTTATAATCTTGTTGAATTATAAACTCCTTGTGACATGAATGCACATGTAAGAATAATTTAGAAAGCTTCCATGCAATATAATTTCTCTTTGTCCTCATGAACATGATTATCACCAACAGGACTAGCAAATTGTAGAAATTCCTTGTCTTGTTCAAAAATGGACATTTGTTGTTGATTCAAGTTAATAAACACTTCAATTCCTTTATTTTGATCTTGTGTATTCATCAAATAAATCATATTGCTAAATGGTGTACTTGCTATGCTTGCTCTTGTAGGTCTCCCCCATCCAAAATCCAAATCTTGGAATGGAATGTTACATATACTACTACATCGATACACATCGTGACATGAACTCTTCTGACGATACGATTGGTCATCCTCTGTTCCTGTATTTATTTTATTTGCGTATTCTAGCATCTCTGATACCCATTTGTTTTCTTTGAAATTGTCTCTGGTGGAAAGCTCGTGTTTAGACTTTCTTATATCGGCTACTAATTTTGGTAGCCTCAGGTCTTCTAGGTTATATATTGGTGTAGAGAAGGCGGTGAGAATGTTCCCGATTGTGGATGTTGATTTTATTGAAGGTGGAATTGTTTTTCGTAAATCGGATACTAAAACCATTTGAGATGAAGAATCATTACCATTTGATATGTTTGCACCAGCAATTGCTGCACATTTGTAAACAATTGCACTAACAACCTCAGTAGTTGTTGGATTTTGCACTATTGATGATGGATCATCAACTATCAATGCTTTGAGAGCTCTTATATTGGATTCAGATAAAAAAAACCTCTTTTCAAATTCGACACTTTCTTCTGCATTTGGCTCAACCACAACGGGGAACTTTAGTGGGCCATCGGGTAGAGATGGCATTAATGAATCCTGAACATAATACGAAGGACATGATAATTCACCATTTGGATATTGTCGGGTTATTGTAGCCCAATCCTTCAAAAAGGAAAAGGCACTACGCGCATCACCCACCTTATGTGACATACACACACTTATTGACATTCCTCCACAATCAAAGTGGCTAAGCTGAGCTACGCTCAATCGGCCACCATCATTTGCATGAGGAACATTCTTCCAGGATAACCCTGGAGGAAATGTTAAGTCTGGGCAATGAACGACTTGATTCATTGGACAATTAACTTCAACTTCAAAGAACTCAGCCCCAGTGTCATCACAATGAATAGTTGCATTATCTCTTAAACTTCCAACCCATGGTTGATGATAAGTCAATGCTTTTGAAAATGAGTTTTCTAGAAGTTTAGAGAGTTGTTTTGGACCTTGTTCTAGTTGATGTTTTGGGTAAAATAGAACAAGGGGCATATAAAAATTACCCATACATTGATCAAGAAGTGAAAATTTGTGAATTTTTTGAGTTGATGGAGTGGGAGAAAAAGGTTTCACAACTTTCTTGGAGATTGTTGATAGCAATCTTGAAAAACTAGACATCTTTAGTTTTTTATTTTTTTTAAATGCAAAATTAAAATCTCACACTAATGAATTTTTCTTCTTAGTATTTTGTTACTATATATAGATACATTAGGAAAACAGTATTTAAATACTAGCCAAAAAAGTTTAAACAATTTTTTTTCTCACTTTGGGATAAATGGTCATATTTGGATTGCCATATACTATATATATAATAATAATAAAACTCCTATTTTATTTATTTAGTCAAACAGCACCATTTGGAACTGTTCTAGCAATGTCAAAGATTCCAATCTTTATCAACAAATAATATCCACGCAATGTAATTGAGCTAAATTTAGACGGATCAAAATAAATATCGTCAAACTCTATTAAATATGGGTTAAAAATATGAATCACATCCCAAGTCGTTCAACTCTTAATTTTTTTTTTCTTAATTTGTTTTATATACTTAGAGAAAAGTTAAGTAAATAAATTGTTCTTTATTATAGCTTTACATGATATATCAAATGAAAAAATATATTTTTAATTTGAACTTTTTGATTTGAACTTGCTCAAACTGAAACTATGCCAGCTCTGTTCACTGCAACTAATGCTCTATTAATTAATGTTAATTTAATGGTGGAATTCAATTTATCTATTTATTTTAGACAGTTCTTTTTTTTAAAAGAAAAACATTGCATGATATTTGATTAATTATTATTTTTAATTTGAACTTTTTGACAAGATTTATTATTAGTCAATTTAGGTTACATACTTAACTCAAATTATTTCAGACTCTTACACGTTGAATACTTAAAGGTATTGAAACGAACCATATTTTCTCAAACTAATTTTATCACCATAACATCAATTATTAATTATTTTTAAAAGAATGGAATAAATACATGAGCAGGGCACACATAACATTGCAAACTCCTAAAACAATATCTTTTTTTTTTGCCCATATTTTTTTTCCCCAATTTTGCACTGTGATAATATTATTTAAAAAAAACAGCAGGAAAGTCAAACTTCTTTGATATGATGAATATAAAATATTGAACAACTGATATCTGGTCTTAGTACATAATTACGTATCATGATTCATGCTAAGTAGCTAACTTTATGGTGTAACTTATTTTTTAAAATTATTTTTTTGTATTCAATGTGTATAAAATTTAAACTCATTTGAAAAATAATTTCCTTCTGTGGTAAAAAAACATATATCATTGTGTTAATTTAATCGGTGCCAACATGTTACTCTTTTAGTTTTTAGATTATAATATCAAATTTAATTAGTATTAAACTTTATGTATTATTAAAAATAAAATTCATATAATATTATAAAAGAAGTTATATATAGACAGTGTATCAAATTTAAATTTTAATAAGTCCCACAAATCAAATTACTATTATAATTTATAGTGTTGTCTCAATTACAAAGAACATATATAATGGGATAACCAATGGTTAACTTTCTTTGTATGATTTTTCCATTATCTTTTCTTATTTTACTCTATTTTTTATTAATAAAAACAAATAAATGGTCAACTTTGGATTGCTATACTAGCTCTTAAAATTTCAAGGTAATGGGCGGGACCCATTTTGGCGATCTCAAGTTTTTATTTATTTTTGAATTTTATATATTTAATATTCGTTATCTATTTAAAATTCAACTAATTTAAAATTTATCAAAAAGTTTCACCTAAAAATAAAAAAAATATATATATTTTTAAAGCGACTTCACTTTTTCAAAAATAATAATTAAAAAAAACGGCTGTCAACTTTTTTGTGTAAAATCATTACACTTACGTAATTATTTTCTGCATGGCAATTTGGACTTTGACATAATTGTAATAATTAATTATAATGAAGTGTTGAACACAGATTTGCTTATTGAAATAAATAGCTGACAATTTCTTGAAGAAATGAAAATAACTACTATTATAATATATTTGTAAATATACTTTATGATTTTGTGTCACTCTGACGAGAAATCCTGAGTCAAGAATCTATTTGAGTCATAAAAAGATAAAATTGATACAAATAAATTATATTTTTAGGATATAACTAAAATAGGTTTAGTGTAACTTTTTCTTTTTTTCATTCTATGAAAAATTTGAATGGCATACGTTAATTTGTTAATGTTTAAATTATAACACAAAACAGAAGTTGTTCTTAAACTTTATAAAGTGAAAGTTTTTCTTCATAAAAAAACTAAATAACTCAAAATCTTCATTAAAAAAATATTGAAATTTTTTAGTTTCTAAAATATGGAAATACAACTAAGTACATAGTTTTAATCTAAATAAATGGCAAAGAGAATACTAAAGTAAAATCCCTTATGCTTATTGGATATGTTTGAAATTTTAGTTGTAGTATTTTTCTCTTTCTGTTTATAGTTTCTACACTTCTTAATTATTCTGATCTTTTTACTTCTCATTTCATGTTTCATTTTTATTTGACAAGAATGAATATTCTAAATTTAATATATAATTTGTCTAAGAGGATTATGAATAGGCACAACACACATAATTAATGTGTGTATATGTATATGTTTAAAAGTTTCTTTGAGAACTCTTTTTTTCCTTCATTAAAAAAATGATAAAATAAGATTCATCTTATAAGCACTAATCTAAAAAGAAAAATAAAGAAAAAAAACAATGTTCAATGTTTATCTTAGCACTTATTCTAAGAGAAAAATCTTGTTTATGATTTTAACTATATATAAACGAAATTTTGAATAAACTAGAACATCAATAATATCATTCAAATCTTCCACTAATTTGTATATTAATCTTGAATCAATGAATAACAGATGAAAAGAAATAAATTTCTAGTTTTAAAAAAATTACGGGGTAGATTGTTGGGTTGTCAGATTGTGCTATGAACCTTCAATCTTTCGAGAATCTTCAAAAGAAAACCTTCGGATTTTTAATGTGGTGTCGACTGTTGGGTTGTTAGATTGGGGATCAGTGCATGGTTATGAAATCTGAGGAAAAAGTGAAAAGGAAAGTGAAAAGAGTAATTTTTTTTATAAAGTGGAAGAAAAAATTACACTTTATAAAGTGTAAGAAAAACTCCACTTTATAAAGTGACAGATAAAGTTCTGTTTTATAAAGGGTAGGAAAAATTTCCATTTTATGTTAAAATTTAGGCGTTTCGTTTAAATTTTTTGATAAAAAGAAAAAAGAAACTACACTGAGTAAATTTTAGTTACATCCTAAAAATATGACTTATTTATGTTAATTTTATCTTTTATGACTCAAATAGGTTATGAATTGTCCTTACTTATCGTTAAAGGTGAATTTAGAACGAATTATATAAGTTCAACAAAAATATTAACAATAAATTTCAACTCGAACCATAATATCTATATATTGTACCATATAATAAGAGGTTACAAGCACATAATTATTATTTATTTTATATTTTATAAATTTGATGTTCGTAATTTTTTTTGAAATTAGATTAATTTGAACTTCATTGAAAAGTATCACCTCAAAAAGAAAATATATTTCTTTTATGGAATAATTCCAAAGACCTTCCTCGAGGTTTCACTCTATAACACTCACCTACTTTATGTGTAATGACCCTAAAGGTCATTTTTGGAAATTTTCATAAAATGACCGTTTTACCCCTCCCGATAATTGCCCCGAGTCCTAATTGTTGTATTTTCGAAGTTGGTTTGAAGGAAAATTGATGAAAAGTTGAGTTTTTGGAAAGTTGAGTTTTTAAGAGTTAAAGTTTGGTTAAAAGTGCTACTTCGAGTCATTTGGAGTTTCGAGACTCGAATTGGATTTCCGTCGATTCCAGCAGTTTTAGAATGTCGAAACGGGTCTATGAGAATTTACGGAGTCGAATTTGGAGTTAAAACGAAGATTTGAGGTCCTAAGTTGCTAAAATTGTGAAATTTTGATCAAGAGTTGACTTTGGTCAACAAACGAGGTTCTGGTGCTCGAAATGGAATTCCGAGGGCACCGTTGGATTCAGGGGGTGATTCTAAGTCTAGAATGAGTCTTGGTTGAATTTTTAGAGGCCCCGAGTGCGTTTCGAGTTTTTGTGCCTAAAGTTAGTTTCTTGACGCCTTATCAGATACCGGGTCAAGGAGACCTCGAATTCAAATTTCCGACGATTTCATTGAGTCTGAAATGTCATTTTCAAGCTAGTAGCATATTTGGTTTGTGTTTGGGAAGTGCCAAATGAGTTTTGGGTGAGCTTTTAAGCTTCTTGGATGCTTTGACAC
>JAJOOE010010352.1:0-26339 GCA_036250405.1 Solanum raphanifolium
ATGGTGACATGTCATGGCTATTTGATAGGTTTCTAAGTGTTGAAGATGAAGACTTGGTGAGTCCTCATATATTCGAGGACAATACCCCATATGTTCTTCTATGTCTTTTTAAGTATTGTTTAAGTTGTGTATGGGATTGGTCCCGAATTTTGTACTCTAAAGTATTAGATGGTTTTGAGACATCATGTATAAAGTCTAGAAAGTCTTCCGCTTGCTATTATTATTTTTTTTATTATGAAATGTTTTCTTGGTAAAGAAAGTTTTAAATTCCTTAAGGTTTTAGTGTCTATGCGATGAATGAATGCTAAGAGGCTTGTATTAGACCTCTTCGAGGTCGAGTACGCCGGTTACGACTAGGGGGTGCTCCCGGGTCGTGACACTAATGATGATTCAGCCTCATTCATCACCACTACTCCACCTTCATTGGAATCCAACAACCGGACTCCCAATCGTGCAAGTCTGTGCACCTCTTTTGCTAACTCTCTCTTGTCTTCCTCAACATGGGCGGTACTACCCATAGATAACCTACTCAAGGAATCAACAATAACATTAGCCTTACCTGGGTGATATAGAATACTCATGTCGTAACCTTGAGTAACTCTAACCACCTCCTCTGTCTGAGATTAAGCTCCTTCTGACTGAATACATATTGAAGACTCTTGTTATCGGTGAACACATCTACATGCACACCATAAATATAGTGACACCATATTTTCAAAGAAAACACTACAACAGCTAACTCTAGATTATGGGTTGGGTAATTCTTCTCGTGAACCTTAAATTGTCTGGACGCATAAGTTATAACCTTGCCATTTTGCATCAATACACAACCCAGTCCAACTATGCACGCATCACAGTACACCATAAAGCCTTGTGTACCCTTCGGTAAGGTCAGCACTGGGTAGTAGTCAACCTAGTTTTCAATTACTGAAAGCTCTTTTCACAAGCTTCAGACCATTGAAACTTTATTGTCTTCTAAGTCAACTTAGTCAACGGGAATGAAATAAATGAAAACCCCTCGACAAACCTCCTATAATAACTAGACTATCCTAAGAAACTCCTAATATCAATTGGAGATGTGGGTCTAGAACATTTCTACACTGCCTCAATTTTCTGAGTGTCAACTCGAATCCCATCACCAGAAATAATGTGGACCAAGAATGCCACTGACTAAAGCCAAAACTCACACTTAGAGAATTTAGCATGCAACTCTCTATCCTTGAGAGTTTTGGAGAACTACTATGAGATGATTAGCATGATCCTCCTCATTCCTCGAATAAATCAGAATGTCATCGATAAACACGATAACAAACATGTCAAGATAAGGCTTCAATACTCTGTTCATAAGGTCCATGAACGATGTAGGAGGATTAGGCAAACCAGAATACATGACTAGAAGCTCATAATGACCATAGCGGGTCCTGAATGATGTCTTACGGATATCACTTTCTCTTACTCTCAACTGATGATAGCCTGATCTGAGGTCTATCTTAGAAAAATAAGTGGCACCCTGAAGTTGATCGAAGAGATCATTAATTCTCGGAAGGGGATACTTATTATTTATGGTAAACTTGTTCAACTGGCGGTAATCAATACATATCCTAAGAAAACAATCTTTCTTCCTCACAAATAAGACCGGAGCGCCCCAAGTTGAGACACTTGGTCGAATAAAGCCCTTATCAAAGAGATCTTTCAACTGCTTTTTTAACTCTTTCAACTCAACTGGAGCTATTCTATACAGAGGAATAGAGATAGGACGAGTATCAGGAAGAATATCTATATCGAAGTCTATTTCTCAAGGGACTCCGGAAAGATCATCTGGAAAGACCTCTGGAAACTTACTCACAACTAGAACTGACTGAATAGGTGGTGTCTCAACACTAGAGTCATTAAATCGGACTAAGTGATAGACACACCCCTTGGAAACTAACTTTCTCGCCTTAAGGTACGAAATAAAATGACCCTTAGGCATTGCTACACTACTCCTCCACTCAATAACTAGCTCATTAGGAAATTGGGACTTAACTACTCGAGTTCTACAATCAATTGAGGCATAACAAGCATGAAGCCAGTCTATACCTAGAATAACATTAAAATCTACCATGTCTAACTCGACTAATTCAGCCATGGTGTCCTTTTGATTGACGAAAATAGTAAAATCACGATAAACTCGCTCAGCTAGAATAGACTCACCAAGGGGTGTGGAAACACTAAAGGGATCAAAAAGTTGTTTAGGAAGAATATCAAAATTCATAGCAATATAAGGAGTCACAAAAGATAGACTCGCTCCTGGATCTAGCAAAGCATATACGTCAAAAGTAAAGACTTTGATCATACCTGTGACAACATATGATGAATTCTCTTGCTCTTGGCAACTGGTGATAGCATATAAACGGTTTGCTCCTCCGACTGCCCCTGAAGTAGCTCCTCTAGGTGCAGTTCTATCTAGTGGAGCTGCTGAAGAAGATTGGGCTTTATTGCCCCCATTACCACCACTTTGCATGTTCTTAGGGCACTCTCTCATGAAGTGACCATTTTAACCACACTTGAAGCAACCAGTGGAGCCTTCATGACACGTTCCTGACTGGTTCCTTCCACACTTAGCATATGCAGGAGTCCCATTACCTCCTTGTGCCACACTACCTTGAGACTGTGTAGATGTAGCTCTAAAATTCTGTGAGCTCTGATTCTTGAAGTCACCCTTGTTCCTTGGTGCAAGTGCACTAGCAGATGATGGAGCAGGTCCATTTTGCTTGTGTTGAAATGATGACAAGTTTGCATTACTCTTCTGCTGCCCAGAATCATTTCCTGTTGTCTTAGCCTTCTTATTACTGAACTCCTCCCTATCTCGCAACTTATCTTCTTCAACCTGTTGCACATAGATTATCAGTCTTCCTATGTCAATATCCCCTATCAACATCGCAGTCTTACCCTCTTTGCTCGATAGACGAGGCAACCTAGATACAAATAAGCTCATCCTACTCCTCATATCAGCAACCATCTCTGGAGCATAGCGGAACAGTTGGGTGAACTTGAGGTAGTACTCATGCACACTCATGGATTTCTACTTAAGACTGAGGAATTCTCTCACCTTTTCCTCTCTTAGTTCACAGGGAAATAAACGCCCCACGAAGGCACGTTCGAACACAGCCCAACTTACAATTGGTGCTCCTACAACTCTACTCTTCTTCCATTGGTCAAACCAGATTCTAGCGACACCCTTCAATTGGTATGCAACTAGTTCCACTCGCTCAGCATCAACAACATGCATCACCTCAAAAACCTTTTGTAGCTCTTCCACAAAGTTTTCTGGATTCTCAGTGACACTTGAACCAATGAAGTCTGGAGGATTCATCCTTAAGAAATCACGGATTTTGGATGTATCAGCCACATCATGTCTATCCCCTCTCTGCTAACCAGCTTGGCTGTCCACCACTTGACTCAACATCCGGATAGCATCCCAGAACTCAGCATTAGTGACCTCTCCTTAGGGTTGCACTTCTGGTGCATTGGGTACCCCTTGATCCTGAGGTTCAATATTTATCCTAGCGAGATGACCTCGAACAACTCTTCGTGGGGGCATGATATGAAAGATACACGTAAGCATGAATTAGAAAGAAACTTATATAGAGTAAAACTCTGTCACACGAAAAGAGTGAAAGGAGTGAGATAGTTCCTAAATGTTGAAGCCTCCTAATTATAGATGTGGCTCCCTCCACATCGATAACTAGGACTCTAAGGGCACGGCTTCATAGACACCCAAGGACTCTTGAACTCTGTGCTCTGATACCAAGTTTGTCACCCCCTGAGCCTACACCCTGGACGCGACTGGCACTCGAGAACCATTGTTTGCCCCAAGCGAACCCTTGGCCTGACTTAACTCTTAGAGGAAGACTTACTCGACAATAAAAGAGCCTCAAAAGCAAACTTTACTCAAGTCTTTAAAACAAATAACTCATAATGTTTAAAAACATTCAATGGTCAAAAGAGGCAACTCAAGTCTAGAACGATTAACATTTGAAATGAAAGAGATTCATGAACTACTACTGTCTATCTATCTATGAAGCCTCTAATACTATGAGGGATGTCGAGACAAGACCCCGATCATCCTAACAAAATTGAAATAACATGACATAATAGAAATACTAAGGGATCCTCTGAAAGCAAGGAGGCTCACCAAACAACTCTGGAACTACGAATGGTATCAACGAATCACCTGTTGATGACCCTGATCTCCTGTATCTGTATCATGAAACGATGCAAGCCAACTGGCATCAGTGCATTAAATATACAAGCATAAAAGGGGAAAACTGAACAAAACATCAAAGCTTGAACTTTGGAAAGAAGGAAACATACTTACCTCGACTTTACTCAACTCAACCTCGAATCATAGATACTCAACTCAATGCAGTATAAAAACAACAATAAAGATGCAGTTTATATAAAACATTTAAACAGTAGATAACAGCTCAATGTATTCAAAAATACATTAATAACTCAGTTTGTATGTAAAAATACAAAATAACTCTGTTTTTATGTAAAAATACAAAATAAATCTGTTTGAGAGATTCTCTAACCGACAACCATCTCTATGAGCTATGTGATGATACATTGTCTTTGCCCACGCTTCCAGAACTGTCATATACTTTTCCGGGGTATAGGACTACTCACTCAGTGGATCCAATAAGCTATACTTAAAAAGCAATAAGGAATCATCTAAAAAGTATGACCCTTTCTACACATGTTGGCTACATGGTTTATGGGGGCAGTGAGTTGTTTGAACTCACCCCCATATCGGTGTTTGATGCTTATTGTGACCAATGACACTATCCTACAGTATGAGTGTCTATGATCATCGATAATATAGTAACCCATCCAAGGGTTGGGGTCGTGTCCCAAGGGAGCGGTTTTGAGAATTGATAGAAAAATAGAATTTACGTTCTAACTAGTCGTAGCTAAAGATATTAACGAACAAAAACATAATAAATAAAAAGGGGGTGACACGAAAGTGTCAAATATCAAATGAGGTTTTGTAACAAGTGATAAAACAGCAAAATAAACATGAAAATCAAGTATGGGGAAAGGTTCTTGGGATGTGACTGCACTACAAGTTGAGATAAATTGTTGGGTGCATGCTTTCAATAGGAAATTTGCAAGACAATAGTAACTAGGCTAAGCTTTAAATGGAAATAAGTTCCCTCTCTGGTAACTTACCCCATTTCAAATGTGTTCCTCTCGAACACCCATTTGCCGCATGAAGACCAGCCTACGCCTTACCCCACTCACTCTCTCGAGCTGAGTGTTAGGATATGGGACTAGGGCTTACCCTCTCGGGCTGAACCTCATGTCGACCCACTCCTTAGGCCATCAGTCTAGTGGTTTTGGTTTCGCGACCTCCCTCTCGGGCAAGAAGAAAACACATGGGTGGCTTTGTATTTGCAACTACAAACCCTTTAGATTAAACCACAACCACTAGGTGAAATCACCATTAAAATACATCTAACCTATCAGCAAGCAAGACCCAACAAGAATATCAACCCATATTTACTAAATCACACCCCAAGAATGGGGGTTCAAGAAATAAGAAATTATACCTAACATGATAATGAAATCAACTGGGTATAAGAAATTAAACCTTAAATTAAGCAAAGGAAAATGAATAGAGAAGACCCACTTTCAAACTTGGGGAAGAAGAACTCCTTTCTTCAAGTCTCCAGAAAACCCTCTTCAAACTTGAGAGAAAAATACAGAAAAATACTATAGATTAATAATAATTTTTACTCTAAAACGTTCCACTCTAAAATCTTACTAAGACTACAATTCTAACCAGTATTTATAGTTTTTACAAATTGTGCTGCGGAGGATTGTTCAGCAACATTAGTCGAGATCGCCGATGAACTCGGCGATCCGCCTTTTGGTCAGCTCATCGCCTTTAGTGTCTTGCCTTTAGCATCCTCGCATTCTGGATCATTGGGCGGTACAGTACTGCTTCGCGGAACTGATCGGCGACTCGCCGACTGCTCCTTTCCTCGCCTTTTGATCCACTTCTTTCAAGGCTTCGCGTACTGGAACGAACGGCGATTCATGTCGTTTCGGCAAGTCGCCAAGTTAAACTCGGCGATCCGCGGGATTCCATTTCTTGTTCTTTTCAGCCCTATTTTCTCCGTTTTGCGCGTAAGTATCCATGCTTCCACTAAAATTTCAAATACCTGAAACTTCAGCATTTTAATCAGGTATTGAGATAAAAACAAGCATTCAAGGTCACTATTTCCATTAAAATAAAGCCCTAACTGAGTCCAATTTGTGGACTCATGAACACCCCCAACTTAAACTTTTGCTTGTCCTCAAGCAAACTCAAGTTCAGTCGTTTAAAAAGGGTGCCGCAAATAGTGCTACACAAGACTAAATCATGAATGCACACAACAAGAATCAATTTACTTATGCAAGGATCAATTGTGTACTCAAAGATTCAAAATGTGACACACCATCACCAAAGATTCTCATGCTCGCGATACTTGTTACTTGTGCAAGTTCAAGCTCAACAAAAATATTTAAATGCCCTCACACAAAGAATGATTCCATATTCACACACATATATGAGTCAATTTAAGATCAGGAAGTAGATACAACGCTCACACTCAAAAAGAGGAATACAATGCATGTTTTCACTCATAGGTTTACCCTTATTTTCCAATTGACTTTTGATCCAGCTTACTCAAGATCAAAAAGGTCTTTCTAAGGCTTGTAATGGCACTTAGTGCAAAGGTATGGTCATTTAGGATTAGTGACTGGTTCCTCGTGAGTTGTGGCATTCTCAAGGCATTCCCTTCTTTTCCTTTCTAGTGCTTCTAAGTCACCCTTTTTTGTTTTATTCTCCTCCATGGATTGCTTGGAACCCGATTCCCTTCGTACTTTATTCCACATTTCATATATATATATTTAATTGAATTGAAGGGGTTCCAATTTTATGCAATACCATGGGTTAAGGTGTATATATATATTTTTTATTTATTTTTTTTAATTGAATTGAAGGGGTTCCAATTTTATGCAATACCAAGGGTTAAGGGGGACTTTTCTTGCACTTCTTGACTTCTCCTTTTCCCTTTCACCACACCCCCAACTTAGGCTTTTGGCCTAAGTTGGCTATTCACTAAACCACAAATCAAAAGGATTATAGGTAGCGGATCAAATAAGGTCTAGGGTTTATCAAGGTTCTCCCAAAGAAAGGAAAGGCTCAAAGGTGTTCAAAAGAGTTTCACACGCTCACAAGTAGGTCACAAAAAGAGGTATATGTCAAATTAGCTCACACTCTTTAAAATTGTCTAAGATCATTTCAAGAGTACACCTTTCTAAATCAATCAGACTAACCGGGCAAATTCTAGGTTTATTCATGCATGGTTCAAAGTAAGCTAATCACACAAGGCATTGATACTTTAGTCAAACAAGACTAGACACGTTCGCTAGCGTGCAACGGTCCTCACAAGAAAATCAATTCGATAAATGGCTAGTCACAACGAGATGCAAAGAGTGCACATATTGTCTATGTAACTTCATTTGGCCTCGTCGTAGCCGTGCATTTATGTTTGTTCAATTGGGAGCACTATTCAAGTCATCGGTATTGATCAAAACCGAGACTTAATATTTTGCAAAAGAACAACCACTTTCAACACAAGAGGTGGCGAATTTTTTTTCGAAAGGATCAAAAAATTATTTTGTAATTAAAACAACAGGAGCCATAAGCTCAAACATCCATAGAAAAGCAATATTTAAAACATAACTTAAAGCAAACAACCCAAATATATACAGAACAAAACATGACTGTCAGCACAAAAGGTGTGGGCCTCACCCCACCACAAATAAAAAGTGTTTGTCCTCAAATGCAAGTAATAAGTATCCAAAAGGTCATATAAAGAAAAACAGAGAAAGAGGTAAAGAGGGGATCATGTTTAAGCAGTCGCTCCATCTGTCTAGGCATCAGTGCCCGGTGCATCTTTCTGAAGTAAAACAATTGTCCCTGGAGCATTGTCATTTTGGTCTCCACTGTTTGCCTTTGCCTTAGCCTCTGCAGCAAGATTTGCTGCAATCATCTAATCTATCTCCTAAGCTGCTCTGAAGGTATGCATTGCATTAACTAAGCTCCGATCACATGGGTGGACATTAAGATCGAAAGGAATTCATCTTTTTTTCCTAGCTTCCTTGGTGTACTTTCTTTGCCTGGCCATCTCGGCTCTCTTTTCCTCTTTTCTAAATTCTCGTGCTCTTACATGCCTGGGTGGGTCATCTCTCCCTGCAACTTTTGGTCTAGCCATTTCTGCAACCACTTCGAGGATAAATTAAATAGTAATTCAAATAAGAGCAAAACTGGTGTTTCTATGTGCATAAATTGATGTACCCATGATACAAAAGGGTTGGGCAAAAGGCGAACAGGGGCTCTTTCGGTGAGCCGTCGAGTGTGTTATGCGAACCAAACTGACCGCCGAGAGTTACAGTTCAATCAGTACATAAAAATAGAAGAAAAGAATGAGATGCAACTGTTAGGCGAACTGCTGAACAATTCGGCGATGTTTGCTCATTTCGCCGATCAACTCATTTTATCCATTATCAACCCCACCTTTCAATTTTCACCCAGCAACCCCAGTTAATTTAACCACGCATATATAAATCAATTTCAGCGAAAACACATAGAAACTTCTATTCCCACCATGCAACAATTTAACTCAAAGCATAGATAAGTGGAAATTCCTCGAATCATACAACAGATACCACTTCACAATCGAAAATATTTGTAACTTCAGTGACTCAGAGACTCAGCAGAGGTTTTTAACACTTTCATCATTATGTAAATGAGTACAATTATAATATTTTTAACACGCGATGTTCAGACTGCTAACCTTTGATGTTGAATAGTTGTTAATGAAATGCTAGGCAGCAATGCAATCCAAATCCGCGCACAAATCAATGAGTCACAATATTCCAGTAGTGCAATAAATATAAAATAGAGTGCAGGTGTGAATTTGGTAGGTCAAAGAAGTGAGAAAAAATGAGTGACATGGGACTTTTAAACCTGTGGCTTGCAAAAACCATCCAGTTCTTGCCTATTCGGCGATATAAATCGAGTTCGCCTAATTATTCGGCGACACGCCAAATGTTTAATTAGTTCACCAAATGTCACAAGATCTGCAGCTCCTGTGAAGATTCCAACGACGGTCTACAACGTAATCGCTGACATGGTCGGCGATGCGCCACAACTCTTTTCGAGACCGCCGAGTTGTACAGGGTTTTGGCTGACAATGCTTTGTGTTCGCAAATCTTTTCAGTGATCCACCAACTGGACTTGTTGCTTGCCTCCATATCCTCTTTCAATCATCTCCCTCATTTCAACCTATACAACAAACAACACACCATTATTTTCTTAAGGTAAAACAAAGCAAGAAAGTGTTTTGGGTTGCCTCCCAAATAGCGCCTTAGTTAACGTCGTGGCACGACACAAGTCAACAGTTATTCTTCATCCTCGGATTCACCCATGTTGTAATTAGGTGAATCCTCGGCGAATGGTGGGTAGTGGCCTGATATCAAATGGCCGATTTGAGCATCCTGCAGCTGGATGGTCATGGAGTGAGAGGCTGATGCTTCATTTAGAATTGCGATATTTTCCTTCATCTCATTCAACATCTCCTCTTGTGCCTTCATTTTCTTTTGAATGAGTGAAAGAGCTTCATCTCCTTGCACACCTCCCTGCTTCTTCCCATGACTACACTCACGTAGGGAGTGGTGCTTTTCTTTACCCATGGGTTGTACTTCCAATTCTGTGACTCAGTTGGACAGATTATCCAACTGGGTAATTAGTGCCTCCCACTCCTGCTTCTTTTTGGCTTTTTTGTTGGTTGCTACCATGCCATCAATGAGTTTTTCAATGACTTCATAGTGCTGGTATAGCATGCCCCCCTCGCAAATCTGATCGGCTATGCTTCTATTCTCGGGTCCAAGACCCCTATAGAAGCACTCCAGTAGTGCCTTATCCGTCATCCTATGAGATGGTCATGGTTGCAGCACTACTTGAAACTTCAGCCACATGTCCTGAATTGTTTCATCCCCTACCTATTTAAATGTTAAGAGGTTGTCCCTAAGGTTCAGTAGTTTCAGCAGGAGATGATTCGTGTGGTATCCATAATGATCATCCATCATTTGTTCCCTGCTGTGATGTTCAAACAAGCAAAGCAAAACTACAACTAAGATTAGTAAAGCTAAAACTACGAAAAACAAAAATTCTTGCCAATGATCATTGGGATTACATACAATCAAAAACTCAAAGAAAAACAAAACTAAGAGTAAAGTTAATAATCTACGATTAATAAGACGGAAATTCTAGTGAACTAAAAATTCTCAAATAACACCACTCCCCGGCAGCGGCGCCATTTTGATGCTTATCGTGACCAACGACACTATCCTACGGTATGAGTGTCTATGATCGTCGATAATATAGTAACCCAACCAAGGGTTGGGGTCGTGTCCCAAGGGAGCGATTTTGAGAATTGATAGAAAAAAAGAATTTACGATCTAACTAGTCGTAGCTAAAGATATTAACGAACAAAAACATAGTAAATAAAAAGGGGGTGACACGAAAGTGTCAAAATATCAAATGGGGGTTTTGTAACAAGAGATAAAACAGCAAAATAAACACGAAAATGAAGTATGGGAAAAGGTTCTTGGGATGTGACCGCAATACAAGTTGAGATAAATTGTTGGGTGCATGCTTTCAATAGGAAATTTGCAAGACAATAGTGACTAGGCTAAGCTTTAAATGGAAATAAGTTCCCTCTCTGGTAACTTACCCCATTTCAAATGTGTTCCTCTCGAACACCCATTTGCCGCATGAAGACCAGCCTACGCCTTACCCCACTCACTCTCTCAAGCTGAGTGTTAGGATATGGGACTAGGGCTTACCTTCTCGGGCTGAACCTCATGTCGACCCACTCCTTAGGCCATCTGTCTAGTGGTTTTGGTTTCGCGACCTCCCTCTCGGGCAAATCGAAAACACATGGGTGGCTTTGTATTTGCAACTACAAACCCTTTAGATTAAACCACAACCACTAGGTGAAATCACCATTAAAATACATCTAACCTATCAGCAAGCAAGACCCAACAAGAATATCAACCCATATTTGCTAAATCACACCCCAAGAATGGGGGTTCAAGAAATAAGAAATTATACCTAACATAATAATGAAATCAACTAGGTATAAGAAATTAAACCTTAAATTAAGCAAAGGAAAATGAATAGAGAAAACTCACTTCCAAACTTGGGGAAGAAGAACTCCTTTCTTCAAGTCTCCACAAAACCCTCTCCAAACTTGAGAGAAAAATACTATAGATTAATAATAATTTTACTCTAAAATGTTCCACTCTAAAAGTCTTACTAAGACTACAATTCTAACTAGTATTTATAGTTTTCACAGATTGTGCTGCGGAGGATTGTTCGGCGACATTAGTCGAGATTGCCGATGAACTCGGCGATCCGCCTTTCGGTCAGCTCATCGCCTTCAGTGTCTTGCCTTTAGCATCCTCGCGTTCTGGATCATTAGGCGGTACAATACTGCTTCGCGGAACTGATCGGCGACTCGCCGACTGCTCCTTTCCTCGCCTTTTGATCCACTTCTTTCAAGGCTTCGCGTACTAGAACAAAGGGCGGTTCATGTCGTTTTGGCGACTCGCCAAGTTAAACTCGACGATCCGTAAGATTCCATTTCTTGTTCTTTTCGGCCCTATTTTCTCCGTTTTGCGCCTAAGTGTCCATACTTCCACTAAAATTTCAAATACCTGAAACTTCATCATTTTAATCAGGTATTGAGATAAAACAAGCATTCAAGGACACTATTTCCATTAAAATAAAGCCCTAAATGAGTCCAATTTGTGGACTCATCAGTGCTCAATACTACTCCCAAAATATAACTTAGCTCATATGTTTTTTTTTTAAAAAAAAAACATTTCCTCTTCTTCAACTTCGAGATTATTACTCAAAAGATTTCTCTAAAAAGAGATAGTACTCAATATTTCTCATGAACTCTTTTGGAAATCGGTGTTTCCTCTCATATTAAATGTAAAAACATTTACTCTTGGGAATATTTAGTTCTCATATATCATTTTGGAAAAAAAAATGAACTCAACTCTCCTCATCCTCAAACTCAAGTACACAAGTCTTAAAACAAGTTTTAAAAGATTGTAAACGACTTCTTAAAATGACTCAAAAAAACTCTCAAGACTTGACTCTTAACTCTACCTTGAATTTGAATTATGAATTCAAGGTTATGAATGATTTCTCGATGTTTAGATGTAGTTTAGAGTAGTTAGAATCAATAGGGAGTAAATGTACACTTTAAAAGATCTTAGATGGAGCAAACGATGGAAAAACGGTGGGGGCAGGCAACCCTGGCGCACTGTGCCAGCCCCTGAACTTTAGAGACACTAATCTAGCGCACTGATGGGGCGCGCAGCCCCAGCCCTTCCCCAGAACTTTCCGACGAATTTTTCTTCTCGTTTTCAGACCTAACTAGTCTAGAATCAATTTCTTTTCTCAAATTTTCCTTAGATTCAATTACCTAATGCAAGTACATGAGAATCGACTCAAAAACAACTCTCAAACTCAATACAATTACCTCAAGAACTCATCAAACCCAACCTAATTCAAGAACGAAAGCAACATTTCTATTACACTATCAAGAACTTAAATCCTTTAACATTTATGGATGAATTCAAATGTGTAAATCATGATTGCCGTATGGGTGAAGGAACCCAACACTATGAAAACTTACATACCTCGATTTGGCGAACAAATCCTTGAATCTCAAGAAACCTTGATCGTTCTTCCTTTTCTCCTCTTTTCTCTTGTTGAACTCCCTTCTAAAACCCTAAGCATATTTAGGATTATGAAAACTGGCCCAAATCAGATTTGACCTAAAAAATATTACTAAATTCGTTTTAAGTTGATAGGGTAAGGAAAAGACCAAAATACCCCTCACTAATTCGGGTAACTTTCCTTAACCGGACAGGCTAACTTCAAACGAGCATATCTCTCTCATCCGAAATTGAAACTTAGCAAACTCGGTGACGTTGGAAATAGGATTCCAAGACCTTTCATTTGATATCTTATAGGCTACCTAACTAATCATGTACTGAAATTCATGGTCGTTTGAAGTTGACCCAAAACTCATAACTTAGCATAACTCGCAAAAAATTTCAATATGGCTCTTTCCAAAATGTTTCTTTTTAAATCTAGTTCTTTCTAAGACGGGATGTTACATTTTCCACGTTAAACTTTGGTGTCTCGTGTGTTGAAATATTTTGCTTACTTGGTTGATTTGTTTGCTGCCCAAATAGTTTTGTTCTTGCATTATTATGTCTTCTCGTGGTTAAAATAGAAGGGAAAGTTTTGACTTGGGTTTTCATCCACTAGTGCCATGTCGTGCACATTTATTTGAGCTTGCATTTCCCAACATAATTATCACTTTTGTTTCATTTAGGACATAATTATCACTCAAATATCACCATTTTCCTCAAGAAATACTAAACACTTCAAAAACCTCCACAAATGGACACGTGGAAAATACATATATTCCAAGTCTTGGCATCCAAAGGTATTTTGACATGAATTGATATATCTTTTTTTTAAAATAAAACATTTAAAGATGAGTTTGAAAATATTTTTTTATAAGTTGAAATTATGTTTTAGATGTGTAAACACAGTTAAAATTTTGTGAGTGAAAATGTGATACTATTATAACTTATTCGAGATAATCTTCAAATAGAAACATTTCATCTTTAACAATAAAATTCCCTAAGATGATCACAATTAAGTGTGGCAAACGAGTGGATTAAATCGAATATGAGTCAATCTAAAATGAATCCATCGAAAAATGAGTTAAAGAAAAATGGATAAAGTACCCTACTCGACTTATATTTTAAATGAGTAAAAACGAGTTATTCAATGGATAAATATGGAGGTACCCATATTATAATAGGGATCTTGTTAAAAACTTTAAAAATAAAATAATCACCCCACCCCCTACCACCCCCCCCTTGCCCCTCTATCCCAAAAAAATGTAAAAAAATTAATTAATTTTTTTTTTTTATAAAAAAAAACTTATTTTTTTAAAATGTTTTTTTATCACGACACCCCCTACCAAGCCCCCCTTCCCCCTCTTAAAATAACGTAAAATTATTTAAATAATTTTTTTTTTAAAAATGGAAAAAAGGTCAAAATTGCCCTTAAACTATGTGAAAGGAACAAAAATGCACTCCGTTTGTAGTTTGGTCCAAAAATGCCCTTATTGTTATTTAATGGGTCAAAAATGCTTATTTTCCAAGTTAAATATATTATTTATTTTCTTTTTTAATACATTCTTGTTCTAATGATATTTTTTAAATTAGCAAATATTTATCTTACTTCAATTCAGAAAAGAAAAAAAAATATTTCTTATTTTATTATAATTATTTTTTATGATGGTTATACTATGATTTCTTATATATATGACATATATTATCTGTCGAAGGGTACATGAAGTTATTCTATTTTAATTGATAAAATGAGATTGAGAAGAAAAAAAAATCTCCTACATTTTTATTTGTTAAAGTAATTTTAAAAGAAAGAAAACAAGAACAATGTTCTTAAATAATATGTTACTTAGGAAGAAGATGTGTTTAAAATATATATATATATATATATATATATATTTGGAAAGGGGCATTTTGACCCATTTAGTAACTATAGGGGCATTTCTGGATCAAAGTATTGACTGCAAGGGCATTTTTGAACCAAATATTGACGGCAAGGACAATTTTGAGCCAAACTATAAACGGATGACATTTTTGTTCCTTTCACATAGTTTAAGGACATTTTTTACCTTTTTCCCTAAAAAATTAATATATTTTTTAAAGTTCTTTTTCCACTCAACCCCATACTACTTTTTTTTCTTTTTTTTATGAATGAACATGTTTTACCCATTTTATCTATTTAACTATTCACTTATAAATAAGTAATATGAGTATTATTCGGTTTTTATCCAATTGTAATGAGTTGAATATCCAACTCATTCAAAATAAATAAATATGAACGGATACCCATATAAATTACTCATTTTGGTACTCCTAATCACAATTCAAACCTAAGCAAAATCATTGGACAAAGGGAATAAGGAGTTGAAATAATTAATTTAGAAAGAGAGTGGGGCCCTTTTGGCTATAATTAGTGGGTGGTCACAACTCTCAAAATTTGATGTCAAACTCAAGTAGTAGTGGAAGAGTACCACTAGCTCTTTGTTTTCTTCACAGAGTGGGCACCATGTATATACTGAAGTTTGCATTTCAATTCAACACTATACAGTGTCCTTACTAGTTTTCATTTCTTCTCTATTGCTTGAGAATAAGTCCAAATGCCAGTCTTCAAATATTCTTGATGTCTTCTCACATAACTTACTATATTTTCTTTCTTTCTGAAAGAGTTTGACTAGGTACAAAATTTATAGAATATTAAGTAAGATGTTAGAGAGGTGATAGGACACAACTCTTTGGTCAAGAATTTTAGTATCTCGATTCTTGAGTAGTAACTAGTAAGTTACAAGATATTTCAATGATTTTGACTCTTCAGTAATACGCTACAAGTTATTAGATGTTTTTCTTCTCTTATAATTTATTTTTTTCTTGTTGGATACTTAATTTAATAAACATTCAGACTCAATTCTTGAGTTTCATCTCAATTGATTTGTTCCTTCTAAATCAGTTTTTTTTTTGGGTCTTTTCTTAATATTATTTTATACTATCATAAAATAATGGTATAAATCTTTCTCTCTTTTTAATATATTTTCATGTCTAGAGAATTTTCGTTAAAGTCATACAAATACCGAAGAGAACTTGAGATGATGGACAATTATAAAACGTCTAATTTTTGGTAAGTAGAGGAATGTATTACTAACATATGTATATTCATGGTATTAATAATGCAAGAGAATTTAACGCATGCACTAGCATGGTTAAAGATACAATTGGCCCTAAAAATCTTTTTTACATCTTTCCTATCATATTTGTGGAGGGTATCATTATAAATAAATTATGCAATGCACATTCTATTTTTAGTACACCATACCAAAAAAATACATTAGAAAAAATCTTTACATAATTATCGCAAGCATAACTAATACAAGCATTAGTAATAAATTATATTTTAAATTATTCTTATACACCCTACTATTCAACCACTTAATAAATACTTCCTCCATTTAAAAAAGAATGGCATACTTTTCTTTTTTGGCATGATACATAAATGTGCCATTTAACTTGGCCTCATTTTCCATATATGCCCTCCTACTTTGGGTGTGTACAAGTAGACACTTAAACATGTATAAAGTTGATCAAGTAGACACATGAACCCTACGTGACATAATACACGTAGGACACCACATAGGACACAAATTGCCATGTAGGATGCCACATAGGACGTGTGTGTCTATTTGTTCAACTTTATACAAGTTTAAATGACTACTTGTGCACACCAAAAGTTAGAGACCATAAATGTGAGCTGAAGTCAAATTTATAAAAAGGAAAAGACTCAAATATGTCATCGAACTTTGAGAAAAGTCTCATCTATGTCATCCGTTAAAAGTTTGGCCCATTTATGTCATTTCCATTTGAGAAAAGAATCTATGTCATTATTTATTAACTGAAATGACATAGATGAGCCAATTTTTAACGAATTGTATAGATGAGTCTTTTCTCAAAGTTCAATGGCATATTTGAGTCTTTTCCTTTTTAAAAAAATAATTTAATTAATGACGTGACCGAATCATAATTGACCACGTATAAAAAATAATTTTGCAAAATCAAAAATATTTTTAGTTTACAAATAATGGCATGGATGAGCATTTTTTCAAACGAAAATGACATGGACAATCTAAACTTTTAAGGGATGACATAAATGGACCTTTTCTCAAAATTTGATGACATATTTGAGCATTTTCCCTTTACAAATAAACAATAATAAGTAACAATTTGCATCTTAAAAGTGTACAAAAAAATAAATTTTAAATAGATACATATAAAATTTATTTAGATATTAGGCCTCTAATTAAAATTTCACTTTTAAGCCTCCAATTACGTTGATTCGCCATGGCCAACCACCTACTAAAAAGTTGTTTTGTCTGAAAGTGTAACTTTGGGAGAAGGCAAAGGTAACAATAAAGGTGAAGACAACAAAGACAGGGGAGGGGTCTGCCTATAAAGACCTCTCTGACTGTTACAGCAAAGCATGATGTCCATTTGTTGGTTGGGTTGTTGCACCATTTTAATACTCCACCACTTAATGTGTGGGTAGGGGGTGATGATTTGGCTAATCCAGATTGGATAATGCAAATTTCAGTTAGGATTTTCAATTTTGAATTGAAGAAATTACAATATATATTCAATCTTAATAAACTTGGATTGGATTAGATTTTGTGTGTTTTCAGATTAATGGGCTTGGATATTTTAGATTTTTTGTTTTGAACCTATGACTTGAGCTTAATTTCAATCAAATATGTTAATAGTTCTTCATTTCCACCACCATCATCCAAATAAAATATTCATGCTGGTCGCAATGACACCATATTATCAAGAAAATGAAACAGAAAAGCATTAACAAAGCGTCAAAAAAATAAATAAGTACAACATAGTGAAATCGTGTCGAAATAGAATGTATTTTGACATTTAACTTAATAATTAGTATTGGATATATGAGTTAATATCAAATTACTAGGGTATTGGATTTATTAGTAATCTTCATACGAATTATACGCTAATTTCTAATGGGTAGGATTAAATATAAGGTATAAAGGTATTGGGTCTTTGAATATTCAAAACTTCAAATCTGAAATTTGTTTTTTTTTTAAAAATGACTTGGAAATCCAAACAAAAAATCTAAAAAAAATTGAATTTCGAATCTGCACAAACTATGTTACTCATATATTTGGGTTAGATATCTTTTCTCTAAGTTCGATCTCGTCACATAAGTGATAACATTGCATCCAAGTTCACGTGTGAAGTCCAAAAATTAGAATAACACATACAAAAGTAGGTGTGTGAAAATTTCAATATGACCAATAAATCAAATTGAAAAGAGTGTTATTAACTTATTGGTGTTGGATTATCAGTTTAACAGTCTGAAAATGATTTTGTATCTTATGTTATTGCCTTTTCGGTTTGGTTAGCAGTTCTTTACATCTCCTTAATGATTTAATCGAAGCTTGACAAGGTTTGTTAAACTTACCCTTTTTATCTCAAGAAATTACTATTTTTATCATGTCATGTCATGCCAAAACCTGATCTTGGCGCAACAAATAATCGATGTTAAGGAATTTCACCGAAAGCACCTTATAAGATGACAAACAACAATTATGTGTAACGACCTAAACCGTCGTTATTCAAAAGACACCTCGTGTGGAATTTCTAATTTTTTTTGGAAATACATTGCCAATTTATAAATGGAGGTACACAATGATTTTTGTTAAAATTGAATTGATTCGGGCTGACGTCAGCCCACTATACGCTATGGTGGCACCGCTGTAGCGCATACATGACCACTATTGCAAGGCTGGCGAAATCAGACACTAGATACAATGATGTCTTTTATTTTTCCTTCCACTTTTCATGAAGAAAATAGACAAGTGTTACTCCCAAAAATCTCCGCAGCTCCAAACTGGAAAGGAGAGATTTCAGTGTAAGGGACTTCATATCCCACGAAAGTTTGATATGTAACATCTCGCTAATCGAAAGAACTAGAAAGGGCTAGAATTAGAAAGATTCATTTTTGGAAAGAATGAAAAATCTGGAAAATTGGTTAAGTTATGTTAAGTTTGAGTTGTTGGTCAACTTCAAATGACCATAACCCCTAGCTCAGGATGATTTAGGTGTGTTTCCAGATACCGTAGGAAAGATCTTTGAATTATATTTTCTAACGCCGCTGAGTTTGCTCAATTCCGAGTTCGTATGAGTGAGATACGCCCATTTGAAGTTGGGATGTTTAGATAAGGAAAGTCTAATTCGGATTTTAGAAGGGCATTATGGTCTTTTCCATACCCTATTAGTTTTATTTCATTTTTGGTAATTAAGATGGGGTCTAAACTTATAGGATTCAGTTTACGCTATTGAAAAAGAGTTAGGGTTTTGAGAGAAAAGAAAAGAAGAGGAGAAGAAGCAAGAATCGTCAAATTCTCGAAGCTAAGATCGTGGATTTCATCAAGGGGTGATCCCTACGAGGTATGTGAGATCACATAGCGTTGGGTTAGTTCACCCACGCGCCAATCATGATTCAATTCAGCGAAGTTGTGTAGTTTTGAAAACAAATATTGTGAGTTCTTGATGATAGTTCGTTTGAATTCTTGTGGGTTCTTGTTGTTGAAGTTTCTTTAGTTTGATTCATACAATTAGGTGTGATTTCAAGTAGAATCTATTGAATTTTGAGCATATAGTCGATTCTAAGTGTTTGGGGAAAGAACCAAGTGAAATTAGAGAGTTCAGAGTTGAAAAACGAAGAAGAAAAGTCAGAATTCACCTGGGCAGGAGATTGGGGCGCCGCCCCAACCAGAGCGCCCCAATAGGGGCTCTAAAGTTTGACCTCTGGGGCACCTTCCCTGCCAGAGCGCCCCAAGACATTCTCTAAAATTTTAAGGCTGGCGCCCCGCGTCTCTCAGCGCGCTAGGGACGCCAGTTCTTCCACCTTTTCCCACTTCTTTCCGTACTAGTTCCTTAGAAACGTACCTATGTTTTCTAGTTGATTTCTATACTCTAAGGTACGTCTAAACATCATGAAATCATCTATAAACATGAGATCATGAACCTTGAATCCATAATTCAATTCAAGGAAAGTTAAGAGTCAAGTCAAGAGAAGTTCATAGAGTTTTCCAAAAGTCATTTACAAACGTTTTAACTTTGTTTTAAGGTTTAAGCTTTGAGTTGATTAAAGAGTAAGAGTAAAGTTCATTTCTTCAAAGATTATACGGTAACTAAGTATTCCCAAGAGCTAAAATGTTTTCACATTTGAGCAAGAAAGGAAACACTGGTTTCCAAGAGAGCCTTTGGGCTAGTTTTTGAGTAATTATCTCAAATCAAAGAAAGAGTTTTATTTTTAAAACATATGAGCTGAGTATATTTTGGGAGTAGTATTGAGAACCGATATGGGGATGCAAGTTCATGATAACTCAAGTCTCCATAAACCATGTAGTCATCATGGGTAGAAAGGATCATACTTTTTAGATGATTCCTTAGTGATTTTTAGCATAGACTAGTGGATCCACTTAGTTGAGGCATTCTATATGACGGCAAAGTATATGACAGTTCTGACAGCGTGGGCAAGACGCTATATCATCACTTAGGCTCATAGTGATGGTTGTCGGTTAGAGAAACTCCCACAGTATTATATTACTTTATATGTAATTGAGTTGCTATTGTATTTTCTTTAATACATTGAGTTGTCACCTACTGTTTTAAATGCTTTGTATAAACTACACTATTATTGTGGTTTTTACCTTGAATTTGAGTTGAGTTATTCATGAGTTGAGTAAAGCCAAGGTAAGTGTTCCTTTCATATTCAACTCAAGCTTATGTAATGTTTATTTTTCCCCTCGCATACTTGTACATTCAATCTACTGATGCAATTTGGCCTGCATTTTTTAATGATGCAGATACAGGTAACCAGGATCAACATCCAGCGCCCCGTTGATCTAGTTGGGCACTTAGAGTCAGTTGGTGAGCCTCCTTGCTTTCCGGAAGACTCTTTTTACATTGCTTTCTAGTATTTCAGTTGTTAGGATGATCGGGAGTCTTGTCCCGACATCCCTCTTAGTATTTAGAGGCCTCATAGACAATTAGTTATGAGTCCTTTAGTCTTGTAGTTCAGATGTTTTGCTCTAAGACTTGTGTTGACATCTTGGCTAGTTTGAATGTTTCTTTTAAGACATTCTAAGTTATTTCATTAGTTCCTTATTTGAGACTATTTCTTGTGTTTAAGTCTTCTGCTGAGTAAGTAAGCCAGGCCAAAGGTTCGCTTGGGGTCAACAATGGTTCTCGAGTGCCAGTCCTGCCCAGGGTGTAGGCTCGGGGAGTGACACGATCTACGTCTGTCAGGATTCTCCCCATGGATCCAAAAGTTTGTATCCAAAGTTCTTCAGCAGTTACTTGGCGTCTAGGTATGCTATGTTTTCTTAATTGAGTAGTTAGACATGTCTTTACTTACATAATATTTTGGATGATTGTTGGGAGGCTTCATGCATAGGCCTTCGGGTACAAAGTTTGATTGGTTGAATATGTAGCTAGTTGTGGATCGGATACCACACTGGTACATACCAGTGGATCGGGTACCACGCTGATACACTAACAATTTCGGTGTGGATTCTATGAGAGAACCGATTTACTCCTTGTAATGTTGTTGTTACCTGTTGGTCTTTGAGTGACCAAAATTTGTGTTTAAATATTGGTATGGTTCTTGTGTAGATCGAAATTGCATATTAAACGTTGTAGATAATGATTAGGGATCCTTGGCGGTCTGGATTACTGAAACAGTGTGATGACTCATGTATGACTGGTTGTGATGTTTGCAATCATGTGGGACATGTTTCATGTGAATGTATGTCTGGGCGAGGACTGAGAGTCTGTGCTATTTTATAATTGTGATTATAATTATATATATATATATATGCTAAATTATTGTTACTTGTCCATATTTTTGTATAAATGGAGTGCTGTTAAGGCAAGGTGTTGGCATGAGAATTGGTGGGAGAATAGCAGACTAGTTAACAGAGTGGTAGTGACCTTCTTTTAGGAAATTCTTAATGTGATAGAAAGGGTTAGGTTATGATCTGATATGAGGATGGAATGACCTAGATGGTGTGGTTAACGTGGAAAGGAGGTAGGTGACTTGACATAGAGTGTTTGGACTCTAGGGTAATACTTCTTGTAGTAAGAGTGATGATTGAGGGGGTCAACGTCCTAATTTTATCTTCAAGTTGCATGTTTCTTCTTATTAAATTCTTGATATTATGTGGTGAATTTGGGTCGGCCGACGATGCCTACCGGTATGTGTTGTTTGTATACTGATACTATTCTTGCGATGCCACTTGACATATTCTGGTTGTAGGATTCAATGATGTTTCATAGGTGAAGACGCTAACGATCTTCGAAAGCTTCTGCTCTTCTTTCCTTGTGGTGGGAGGTGTGTCGTATTTCTCTGATGAATTGTACTCTTAGAAACTCTTATACATGTTTAGACTAGTTTCATGGAAGGGCTTAGTGCATTTTCTTTACAAATATTCTTGTTTTAATTTAAGTTAAGAGTATTCTTATATTGAAATAGGGCGATTAGCTTATCTATGTACAATTCCACATTTCATTTTTTTTTTAAATTATCACCAGGGTTGTCAGCCCTTAGTGTGGGGGGTTAGGCTTGACCCTGACCATGTATATTCATCCAAAAAGGTACAAGTTAGAGGGGACATGGACCTAATTCCAGCTACACAAAATTTTTTCGAAGAAATAAAGAAAGGATTTGCCTATACAATATCCTTTCCTATATAAAGAAAAAGCTTTTTAGCTAACAAAAAAGTTGCATTTCTCATATATTGTTCTTATGGACGGAAATTGCCATTTATCTAGTTGAATTAAGCGATTAACCTCTCTAGGAAGTTGATGATGAGAGGAGTAAAATGTTTTTTTTTCACTAGAGGATGCCAATTTTGCAAGAAAGTTGGCTAAATTGTTTAAGTAACACCATACCACACTTCATAATTTAAAATTTCTCGTAAGGATTCTCCTATCTAAGTGTTTAAGTAACACCATACCCATTCTCACTCAATGATTCAATTGTGCATAATTAAGATCAAGACACAACTAAATGAAACACTCTAACTTTAGATTCAATGTAATTGATTCATTCCAGATTGAATAGAAACTTGTGTATGTTTGGCTTTCCCCACAGAGGTTGTAAGTTGTTTATACCTATTGCTCTCCCTCGCCTCTCTCACTTTATACAAACACAAATGCATAAATTATGTTTGTGTTTGTATAAAGCGAGAGAGAAATATACATACAAATATATATATCTCCGTTCTATACACTTATAATTATACAAATACAAGTCTTCCCCTGCCCAGTTCTCTTTTGTCTTTCTCTCTCTCGCTTTATACAAACACAAATTATACAAAATACAATGTATAATTTGTGTTTGTATTAAGCGAGAGAGAGATTTGATATACAAATACAAATGTTTTAACTCAATTCAATTGTATATGAATTTTATGCAGATATACAAACACAATCATTAATACATATACATAGTAGTTACATATATACAATTATCTAACTGGTATACATATACAATTCTCCTCTTTTCACTTTCTGCCCTCTCTCACTCGCCTCTCTCCTCTCTCTCCCAATCTCGCTCACCACTCTAGCCTAACACAGAGAACATATACATATACAAACACAATTTTCATCCAAATCGCCGCAAATTTTATACAAATCAGATGCTCCATAGAAAACATATTTTTTCTATGGAGCGCAAATAACAAAACTATAGTTATAAAGCGCTAATATGATTTTTTATCTTTGTCATTCCTAAAATTTACCCAAAGAGCTTGCTCAACATTGGAACAACTAGCTTGAACTCTTTGAATAGCTTTTCTGTTCACACTAGCTTCCATATTGAGAAATCTTATATCTCATTTCTTTCATTGTGGCATCGTTGGGCTTGGTATAGAGTTTGATTAAAAAAAAAGAAAAAGTTTTTTAAAATTTATGATGTAAAATAAGTTTTAGATATTTACGTGAAACTAACAGTCATAATCAACTTTTAATTTATCTCGTTAAAGTAATACGACAAATTTATATGTAATAAAAATAACTTAATTATTATGCATATATATAAAAAAAAATAGAAATAAAATGTCAAAACATGGTAAATTAATCCGAAAAAGAAACACATGTAGGGTCTCACTTATAAATAACTTACCTTACACAATATCTATGTGGTATCACTTATAACCATGATGTGTCATGGTGACATACACCATGTGTGTATTGTATAAGAACAATTTTAATATATGGTGTGAGATATAAAAGTTGGATTTATTATCATATAAGGTCAATAGTTGACATGACTATTTAGGGCCTGTTAGGCCATATAAGATAAAATCATTATACGAAGTTATGTGAGATAAAGTTAAAATTTTATTTGGACATGCAATTTGAGTTTTAAGTTGTATTTTTTGCTCATAAATATAAAATTTCTTAAGTTTTGAAAACTATCAAAATATCCTGATTCTTATACAATCTTATCAAATAAGCAAAAGTTTGATAAAAAAAAAAGAAAAATTGAACATGAGTTATAATGTATTGTTCTTTAATGTAATTCTCGCATATAGTACAAACAATCTGCTCACATTGAGCATGCAATTTTCGAAAGATACAACATCTATGAGATGCAAATCGCTTATCCATACGCATACAAAATTGATCTAGATGACTATTTAAACATTGTGGCAATTTGCCTGTATTATGCCTATTAATATTACCTTTCGTAATATACAAGTATAGTCTAGCTATTTTTTCATTATAAAAGTTAATTTTCTAACTATAAAACAAAATAAATCAAAGTCGTAGTTTTTTTTCAATCAAGCAAAAAATTCGATGATCGTCCATAAATTTTATCCTGTAAATTATCGAGAAAATTGGACAAAAGAAAGTTTTGCTTTTTAATTTTTTAATTTTTTTGAAGAACCATGAAGGGCAGAAGGGGGTTATGTTTTATTTACCAAAAATAAAATAAAATGATACACCGAACATGTGTGGATAAGAATGAAAATAGTAAAAACAACCCACTTTTATAAAAAATGAAACGTTCTAAATTAATTTTCATCAATTAAGTAACTATCAATTAATTAATTTGACTGTTAGGATTTGCCAAAAGCCATAATAACTGAAAGACAAGCCAAGTTGGTTGGTTGTCTACAGTTACTAAAAATAAAATAAAAAATGTGATTCTAAGTTTGAGAGTATACAGAAAGAGTAGATATACCAACAAAGATTATGGTAGCGGTAGATAGATCTTTATCCTTAAATAAGAGGTCTCGATTTCAAATCCCTTTGAATATATAGTCATTTTATTAGGAATCGTTTTTTACTTATCAATATGAATTCAAATGTAATCAAGTTTTAATATGAATATCGGATACCGAATCAGATACAAAACAAAGATATATCCACGTTGTGTGCCCTAACTTCAAAGCCTGTCTTTGGGTCCCACACAAAACAGAAACATTTATTCCTCCAAAAAGAAAAAAAATTAAATTTAAATACCGAAAGTACCCCTTTCCGTTATTCTTGTCTTCATCAACTTCCTCAACCTTTGAACTTTTCATTGTCCAGGTCCCCCCAAACAAATTTAATAATTTTCTTTTACAAATTCTTAAAAAGTTATCTTTTGAGTCATATTCTTGAAGGCGTGCTCACAAGTTTCTTGATTTTACTATATACATATTGTTCTTGTTCCTGTTTCATTTTATGGTGGGGACTTGGTGATTGATTTCATTAATTACAACAAACTTTCTTCTCATATTTATCAAGATTCAGTTTTAGGTACATGACAAATAAACCAACCTGTCTCTTTTTTTGTTTTACGTTTCATTGTATTTTGTTTTGTGATCATGAACTGTCAATTTTGAGATTTTTTTTTTCCTGTTTTAATGATGATCTTGCATTTTTCGCATTTGGGTTATGCATATTGTTTTTGTTGATTAATTAGAAATGTTTGTTGATTTGCATTTTCTTAAATAATTTTTTTGGGAAAATTATTATCTCGAGTGCTGATTTGTGTTGTTTTCTTGTTTTGATAGATTGCTGTTGGAGTCTGTTATATCCTTTTTGGTAAGATTTCTGGCATTTGACATTTGAGGGTTTCTAAAATAATTTTTTAAATTTTGCGAGTAAATTTGTTATGTTGTGAGGAGACATTATGTTTTGATTAATGATGATCTAATAATGTGTGTTAGTTTCGAGTTTCAACAAAACAAAGACTTTAGATCTCTTTGTTGTCATGTCTTAGTTTTTTGTATGATAGTGAAATGTTATCTTTAATTTTTGGATCTTCTTATGGTATAGATGCTTTGAAATGGGGAAGAAAGGAAATTGGTTTTCATCGGTGAAAAAGGCGCTTGGTTCGGGTAACAAAAAGAAAGATAAGGTAGTGGATGATTGCAATGACGTTTTTTTATTTTATGTATGTGTCATATTCTGTATTTTCTTGAGTAATTGCTTAATGCTTTTTTTTT
>JAJOOE010010353.1:0-41335 GCA_036250405.1 Solanum raphanifolium
TATATATATATATATATATATATATATATATATATATATATATATATATATATATATAGTGTGTGTGTGTGTTGTGTAAAATTAAATTTACACTTTTTATTTGTAATCTAGGTGTTACCTTTATATAAATTTAAATCTATTTTTCCACTTTCTAGTTTGATTTGTAATTTTATTATGATGATTTTAAAAATTGATTTTATGTTCAAAATCACTTGTTTTTAGTCCTTTAGTTATTCATTATTAGTTAATTCAACTGTCATCAATCAGAACTAATTTTTTTTTAAAAAAATTATATCGAAAAAAAGCTCACTAAAGAGTAAGTGAGAGAATACCTATAAGTATTCTAAAATCACTCGTTCTTCAATTATTTTTTTTTGAAATTTTTTGTACTTGGTGTTGCACTTATTATTGTAATTTAAGTTAAAAGTCTAAAAAAATCAGCCAAAAAAATATATAAATCAAGAAAAGAAGACTATAATTATAATGGAGTTCAATTTTTTAATCATATTAGCAATCACGGGAAACAAAGGCTAAAACTTGAATTGATATTAATTTACATATTTCTATTTGACTTTTGAAAAATAAAAATTTAAGACTATTAAAAAAAGAAGGTAAAATACTTATTATGAGGAAAAGGGATGAATTTGAAAAAATGAAGGTGAGAGAGTGTGGTGTGTTTAAAATGGGGGCCACAAATTCAAGTGTCAAAAATTAAATGGAATCTCACACAACTATTGTTGGTGCCCCTCAACCATTTTAAAAATTTTCACATAAGCCCTCACACTTTTGGATTTACCTTTTTATGACATCCCAAAAAGCGGGTCAAGTAGGAATAACAGACTTTCAATTAAATTGTCAGTTTGTTGAAGATGAGTTGCACATGACATTTTAAATGAATTTCATACCTACATAAAAGAGGAAGAAAACGTTTTTTATGACATAAGTTCATATAATACACACATAATTAGGCTCGATTATGTCATAGTTCGAAAGGGATAATAAGTCCCGTGACAACCTTCGTATGAATGCAAAGAATTTTGACTCAATTATCAGTCTTTAAAAGTTACAAAGCAAGAAGTTATTTGCTAGTGCAAAACTGTCCTATCATTTGTGTTTTTTACTTTTATGGACATAATCACGTGAAAAGATGCAAGACTATAAGATAGCAAAGAATATATATATATATATATATATATACAACACTGTAATTTGCATGGAAAAATGTTATGAAATCATATAATAAAGTTTTCGACGTAAGGAATACTCTGTTCACAAGACTTTGACTGAAAGCAAAGGACAGCATTGTGTGATCAAGTCAAATGATTTGTGAAGACAGTAATGTAGGGAAGTAAATTATCTTTCATGGAAAATAGGGAGTTTATAAAATTAGACTTCTCTTTTTTATGTTATGATGTGACAAAATTCACATATGAATCAAATTGACCAATTTACAAACTAAATGCAAATGAGGGAATGAACCTTTTTTTTTTGTTTCTGATCCGTTGTTCAGTACACATTGTAACCTGATTAAATTTAGATTCACGTTGAAAAATTAACTTTGACAAAATAACTTTTACATTCAGGATTTGAAACATTTGATTATAGTTGGAGAAGTACTTAGTTACTACTCTTCCTTGACCCTTATTAGTGATGAGACTAATTTTCACAATAACAAGTAGACCTAAAGAGTGACACAAAACTGAGGTAAAAAAATGAAATTCACAAGTATATCATCTAAAAAGTAAAGTATCTAAAAAAAAAGTAATGATGAAAAGGAGACAATGGAATGTGGAGAAGATATAGATGTATTGTTTTTGGACTGGTATCATACTTCCAAGATTCCATGGTACATCTTTTTCATTCTACTTTATGGTGTAAAGGGACACCAATACTTTTCATATCCACCTTATTAAGCAAATTATAACAACTACTCCACTTCTTAGAAAAATTAATTCTAAATTTTCTTTGATGATAAAATAATACTCCCTTTAGTCCATTTTCACGGTAGTTTATATTAAGTGAATTGTTAGATTATCTTAAAGTTTAAAAGAATTGTTGAATTTTTTTTCTTCATATTTGTCCTTCTTCAATGGATTTCTTAATTACTTAACATTTCTAGGAGAATAATCAATTGAAAGGTGATGACGAAAAGTAGCCTTTGATTTACATATTTAAATATTTTCTTTAGGAATTGTGTCATAATTCATATCTCAACAAATTACTTAGGGGTTGTTTGGTTTGAAGACAAGTTATATTGGAATTAATTATGATGGGATAAATAATGTTGGATTAAGTTATGATGTGATTAGTTATGTTGAATTTTATTTTTTATTGGTGGTTTGGTTTGTCAAATATGCATATGACATAATTTCTAAGAGTAAGTTGTGTGTTTACAAAAATGCCCTCTAAGAATAAGTTGTCTGTTTATAAAAGAAGGTTTAAGGAGGTAATTTTGTTATTTTACATTTTTATCTTGGGATAAGTTATCCCCGAATTAGTATTCCACCCACAAGTAAGGATAACTTATCCCAGTCATAATTATTAATCGTGGGATAAGTTATCCCACACTTTATAACCAAACAAAAAATTGAGGGATACTAAAAAGTTATCCCAAAATTATTTTTCTTTATCCATCACACCAAACAAGCACTTAGCTAGCGTTTGGCCATAGATTTCCAAATATTCTTGGCAAATATTATTTGGGTGAAAATTTGGGTGAAATTTCACCATGTGTTTGGCCATAGTATTTGTGAAATATATTTCACTTTTTAGAAAAATATGATTTATACCCATAAGTTTTAAAAACTATCAAAACTAACCATAAGTTTGTAGTACAAGTCAATTGGATCATCGTTGCAACAAATAACAAGTAGTGTCCATGCCACTAGAGCAATGTGGTAGTTTGGAGTGAGTGCAACAAGCATAATTCCATACATCATGAAGTAGACAAAGCACATGACTTTGTTACCTTGAATCGATTGTTCATCATTTTCATCAACAACCATATCATCACTTTCATATTCACTGAATATTTCATCACTACTTTGGTGTTCACGTAAAAAATTATGTTATGCAACGCAAACAACTACTATAAAGGGTGTTTTTGTAAAAGATAAAAGTTTGGTGTAAAATTTCAATTTTCAAAAGATCCCAAATAATGAGATTTGGCCCAAATACTAGAAAAAATTAGTATTTGGGTATTTGAGATATTTGCCAAATAATGGCAAATTGTATGGACAACACTATTTGCCAAATTTTTCCCCAAATATTATTTAGGAAATCTATGGCCAAATGGGCCCTTAGTATGGACTGAAATAGGTACAGTAATACTATTAAATATTTGTAGGAAAAATATGTAAATCTCTAAATCAGTTAAGAGAAAGTATGACAATTAATTAGGGATAGTTTAAGTAATTGTAAGCAATTTTTAAAAAAACAAAAAAGAAAACACCATGGTACCTCGTCAAATTTTGAAGTGTTTTAAGCTGTATGCAGTGCAATAGCGACGCAATTAAAAAATATTTATGATCAGGTCTATTATAAAAATAGTTAGAAATAGCACTAAGTTACGTTGAAGTAGGTAAAAAATTTCCTATTGATTGAGGAATGAACTGAGAGTTTGCTTGTATGAACTTGAATAATTAATCCTCCTCATGTGATTCGGAACGAGATAAATATATGACATATAAATCTAACTCAACTTCGAAAGATAATAGGAGGATTGCTCAAATCTATATAAGCTGACTATCACTTCATCAATGTCCAATCAATGTGCGATTTTTCTCTACTCTAACAAGTTAAATAATAAAAATAGTATAAAAAAATCCTTAAAATCTCTAAGGATGATTAAGTATTTTAAGTCGGTGTAACATATACTAGTATCTCATAAGGGATAATGAAGGATTGATTAATTTCTCCTCCCGATCCAATGCATTTTCAATCGTGCTCATTAAATCAAACTTGTCTAAGTACAATATACATCTTTGGAGTAGTCATGATGACTTAATAAATGGTATGAAGTATGTAGAGGTGTGTGTTTTGTCACAGAGGGGACAAAGCGTTGGGGATAAATACTCCAGCGTATATAACGGAGAAGCAGGCCCCCTATATACTCCGTCTTACGGTCTACATCTTTCCCCTGCCTTTCACCCACCCCCCGATATACTACCACCCCCACAATAACACATTCAAAAGCACCATTTATCAGAATGAAATCATCATTGTAATAATCATCATGCTGTTTTCATCTACTCCACTAACTACTTTTTATTTTAACAACTCATCATATTTCAATTTCCAAATCAATATTCAGTAAATTATATTGCTGAATCAATAGATGGATCGGAGGAGTAGCTTCCAGATTTGAGGGGAATGTTGTCTGGCTCGAAGTCATTATGTCATTTAAGTACTATAGATCGACCAATCCAATTTATATTTTTAAATCTAGTGTAAATATATATGATCACGATGAGTTAGTGTCTTCGGACCAGGCTTCATTCCCCCCAATTTGGAAACCAAAATTTGCATTCCCTAATTGTCTCTCTGTCGGTGTCTGCTGCAGAAGACTCAGGTGATATTTATTTTTTCTTTGAATTTGTGTAAAAGTGCATGTGTATTCGGATTTTTTCTTTCTTTTTTCAGTTTTTGGGGATTTAATTGGCATGCAAAATCCGACAGGAATGTTGGAACAATAATGATATTTTGACCCCTTTTAGTCTAATTTGGGGCAGAATAGCTGTGATTTTCATTATTACTGTCTCTGCTCTTCTCTTTTTGTTTTTCTTCTTTTCAGATGTTAAATTCAACCCTAGTTATCATGGCTGTGTTATTTGTTTGTCTCTGTTTTCTACTAGATTTCATCATTCACCACTCATTAAAGGTCCCTCAAATATGATGACAAAAACCTTCTGGATCTATAACTACTAGTACCCTGATTTTGCTTTCATGCAATTTTCTATTCCTCCTTCCTCTCTACCTTTTAGGGTTTCTATGAGTTCCTTCATCTATCCAGAAAAGAGAGAACAATAAATAGGAATTTCATATACTCCCACCGTCTTATGTTAGACAGACACTTTTCTATTTTATGCGTTAATTAAGAAATCATTAATAGATATAGATCAACTCTTTACTATTTTGCCTTTTTTTCATATTAATTAGCCTCTTGAACAAAAATGTTTTGATCTCTTCAAAGTTTGTTTATGCTTCTAAAAGCCATATTAATTGTAAGGGTAAAATGAGAAAAAATCAATCAATATTAGTCTGATTTAGTAAGTGATCTAGTAATATAAGTTAAATTATTTTAGTAAGATGCTCGTATAATATGGGACAGAGGAAGTATAAGGTAACTGGAGATGAGAATTAAGCTATATATGTTACTTGAACTTTACAAAAATATCTAATCAAAACGCATTTCAGATCCATCAAAATAGTGCATTTTTAGAGTATTCGGCAGGAATAATATAACATATCTGAAGAGTTGAGCAACGTCGGAATTAGGTGGTTCTTTTGAGGACAGAAATCCTTATGATCTGATCTTCTAATTTGTTATGTAATGTGAATGGTGCCATATAGATAGACATACAATATTGTATTCCTTCTTATTTTTGTATTCATCATTCTGCTCCCTCTTCTACTTGGATATTTTTATTGGATGCTTGCTCTATATTTTTTCATTCCTTACAAGATTTTTATCATATCTTTTTATTTTGTATTTGTTAAATCTATTTTTGAAAACGCTTTTCTTGAGCAGAGAATATTTCTTGAGAAGATGAGTAAACGTCACAAGTATGAAAGAGTTGAAATGATTATTAAAGAATTAGGTAACCTCACACAAAGTAAGGATAAGATCGACATACACTGACTACTGGACAGTTGTTAGTGATCATCGATATCGTTATCAAGTCTTAGTTTCTCTAGTGTCTACCAACAGTAATGAAATTCTATGAGCTGTAATTTGCATTTGGTATGCACATGCGATAGATAGATTGTATATATATTAAAATCGTGTAAACTGTAGTGGAGGGTATCGTGCTTTGAAGATTTTATGGAACATAAATTAGACATACATTCTGCTATATGGATTATAAACCTTTGATTATCTCTCATCTACATATGGTAGCTTTTCAGTTTTGATAAACTATGTGCAGCTTTTTCTGACTCTTTGTTAGCAAACTAGTCTAATTTTTTTGGTAAGCATTGTTTGGTTTTTCATTCTGGAGAAAAGATAAAACCAAAGAAAATTGGTATAATACATGGATAAATACTTTTAATTTGGTTTTTGCTAGTATTTATGCCTTCAATTTTGAGTGTGTATAAGTAAACATTTAATCTAGAGTTGTATAAAATTGAACAAGTAGACATATATGCTCGACTTCACATAAAACACGTATAGAAACCCACGTAGAACACAGATTGTCATCAGTGGCGGAGCCACTATATCTTTAGTTCGGCGGAAAATTATATATTATTTTTATATGGTTAAATTATTTTTTTAGATATATATAGTAGATGTCGAACACCCTTCAGCTACTTCGTGTGTCTATTTCTTCAAATTTTGAACCCCTTATTAAAAATTCTGGCTCCACCACTAATTGTCATGGAGAACACATATGTTTATTTGTTCAATTTTGTTTAAATTTCTACTTTTGCACACCAAAAGTTACTATGACATATACAAACCCATAGTAAAAATAACTCGTTTAATTTTCCAAATACAAATGTTTCTACCTAAATAAGACGCATGAGTGTTTCTTCCTCCCCCATAAGATCTGATTTAACAACTAAATTTTGCATATAACCTGATGTTTGACAATGTCATACCCTTAATTGTTACCCTACCAAGTTGTATCAATGTAAACACTAGAATTGCTTTATTTTATAACTTTTTCTGTCTCAGTTAAGGTGTTATATTGCTTCTTATATTGTTAATTTAATTAATATTCAAAGTTATATTAAAATAAATCAATAATATCTATTCAAAAATTGTACCAAAAGTACTAATATATATTATAGTATTTTTTCATACCAATATGACGAAGGATTTAAGTAATATTCTTTTTGAAAACTACTAAAAAAATACTGCAAGTTACAATAATTGACTATTAAAGATATTTAAAATATATATATATGAAAAGGATTTATAATGTAAATAAAGAGTGTTTTGAATCTCGAATTTGATAAAAAATAGTACTCCATTAGTCCTATTTTATATGACAATATTTGACTTAACATGGTGTTTAAGAAAAAAAAGAGGAAGACTTTAGAAATTTGTTGTCTAAAACAATTCATACTATTTTTGTGATTGTAAAGGGTAAAAAAGTATTTTTAAAATTAAATTATTTCTAATTATAGTAAAATAACATCCTTTTTGAAACCGATTAAAAAAAGAAATAATACGGAGTGAGTAGAGGAAAAACTCAAAATAGTCCTTTATCTTTGGGCTTAGATTTAAAGTCATCCTTAATATTTCACTTGGAGCACAAATAGTCCCTCTTGTTTATTAAATTGGTGCACTTTTGGTCACTTTACTAACTCGCCGTGAACTTTTAACAATCCTTTTCCCCCTAATATTGCAACCACACGACAATAAAAACAATGAAGATCGTTATTTGCATAGTTCAAAAAGATAGATTTTACTACTTTTCTTGTAGATTTACTGAGAGTCGTAGCTAAGAAAAAATAGGGAAAAACACTATAAATTTTCGCTTATAAATTTCTTCTCTTTTGTTGTTATGATCACATAATTGTCACCATGACTATAATTCGAATTTCCTTTTAAGTTAATTTCCCTTTGCTTGATATGTTCTGCAGAAGTTTATTGCCATGAAAACTGGATAAAGAAACCAGTAAATTATTGTTAGTATTTGCAACCAAAGTTGAGGTACAAAAGCCCATCTAAAAAGGAGTAATTCCATGGTAGCTAATTACTCCCTCCGTTCATGTTTACTTATTTATGTTTGGTAAGTCATCCCATTCACCGAGAAATGAATAGTACTTAATAATAAGAATATGAAATGGAAAATTATCTCTTAATTTTTCAAAATAAACGAGTAAAAGTAATATCTATTTTTAGTAGAATTGACAAATAAAAATTAATAGAAAAAATAGAAGTGTTATTCTTTTAAGAACAAAGCCGTCTTTTAGGCTGTACAAGTTGTTTGATAATATTTCAAATGGTTCCTGATATTTATAGCCAAATGGACAATTATGTGAATATGTGCGTGTAAATTGGAAAAATAATCTTGGAGAATTATGTTTAGTTAAATTGTGAGTTGGAAATGCTATTAGGATAAACGATAAAAAAAGAAGAAGTTATTTTTTCCGTTAAAAGTTAACTGTTAGTTAGTGGGCATACTAAAAGTGCACTACTCTAGCAAACAAGAAGGACTACTAGTGTTCTATATAAAAGAATAGAGATGAATTTGTGTCTAAACTCAAAGATGAGGGATGATTTTTGACCTTTTCCCGAGTGAGTACTCTCTTATCTGTATGGTGTCCTGAAATATCCACAGAATTATTTTTAGCTGTAGCTTTGCATGATCAAATCAATAATAATAGTAGTATATCTGAGCTGGAATTGAAAGCTAATGTAAGTGAACTTGACAACTCACTGATTTTTTTCCTTACTGTTTTACTCTCTGTTTATTTGCAGAATGACTGCGTAGTTTGATGAGATGTATGCACGACCACAGTACTAGTATATTGATTAGCTAATCTACCTAGTTGTGATGGCATAAATATCATAAAATTGAAAAATCAAATCGAATTAATTTGGTTCTACAATTTTTTAATTTGATGTTGGTGTTACTTTTCTAAAATTTTAAATTATTTTGGTGTAAGGGTCTCTGAACTAAAAGTACAATTTCTACTAAAAATTAAATCATTCATGAACAAATTAAAATATAATTCCATTGTTGACTTAACATATTATTTTTATCAATGTTCATGATATAATTGAATCCGACTCTGTACATATTTTTCTCTAAAAGTAGTTGGAGGCATAATGTTTTTTTATAAAGACAAATATAGTGTTTTAGTTAGCACAATAAGTGTTACACGGCGAAACACATCATTCCTTAACATAATTTTAAAGTTTTAAGTATCTTATACTTTGATTTTGTCCTCATTTTATCTAGAAATAGTTGGAGGCACAATGTTATTGATAAAGACAAATTTAGTATTCACAATAAGTGTTACACGGGAAAACAGATCATTCCTTAACATAATTTAAATTTTTTAAGCATATTATACTTTGATCTTGTCTATATTTATTTCTCATTCACACGGAAATACTGAACTAAACCAAATCGAAGTAGAAAAAATCGAACCGAACTGAATTAGTTTGATTTGGTATATGGTGCACATTATTCTAAGATTGAAAATGAAAAAATCAAATCGAAGTTTGACAAAATCAATTGAAGAACCGAATGCCCACTCCCATACCTAGCTACAAAGCACTGCATGCAACTAACCATCTATTACTTTGTATTTCTTATTCAAGGATCGTAATGAAATGATAATAACATATTTATCTATAACAAAGGTCATGAATTAGAGTCCCAATAAACCCAGCATATAGAATCGATTTTAAAATAAACTTGAGTTCTAATACAAATTTGAGCATCTGGCTGAAAGGTCCACCCCAAAATGAGAAGGCCTGCCCTCCAGGCTATCAGCTGACATAACTATACAAAATGCAACGTGTATTTGAATATCATGTCTATTCTACAGTTTCAGGAAATAGTATTCACATTGTAATAAAACGAACCTAGTAATATTTATTTTAAAAATATTTGTAATATTATTTTTGCGGATTTTGGTGAAATTATTTGATTGAGAACCTATAATTTTACGACAAACGTAAAATGGTAATGGAGAAAAATTGTTAGAGATCATTTAAATAGGTATTTTTTGTGTATTATTGTTACGAGTTTCACCAGGGTGAAGTAATAACGGAATAATTGTGATTTTTGAAATCGTATTAATTTTAAGAAAGGAGAAAATTAATTGTTTGTTTTGATGGTGATAGACTTAGAGAGATGATGGAGAATGTTCAAAAATATATACTCCATCCGTCTCAATTTATGTGATACATTTCGGATATCGAAATTCAAACAAATCTATTTTTACCATAAAATTTTCATATATCTTTTAACTATTGTTACTTATATTCTTTTTAAGTAATTTATAAATATATAAATATTATTTTTAAACAATTCATGCTCAAATTTTCAATCAATCTTTAAACTATTTGACTGTAAAAAAAAAAGTGTTACAATAAGGAATATAAGATTATTTCATGTATATTGTACATTTAATTAATTAGTAGTATATTTTTCTTCATGCTTTCAGTGATTTGACGAATAGTAATATGTTTATCAGTTTATGTGAGCCTTACACGCCTTTTGTTTGATCGTGGCTAGTTGTACTAAATTTTTCTCTAATATCTCTTGCATATCCCAAAATAGTTATGTAACTTTAACAATTTGTACATTAATCCGCATTTCGTTCTACAATCGTTTCAATACCTAATTACGATTACCTAGCACAGACAAACTTTGCTTTTAATATTAATCAGAAAGAAAAATATAGGAATCCCTTTAATAATCATCTTTAATATACAGTTAAAATATTTGTAAACTTTCTCAAGCATTATGCTATACATTATTGATCACGGTTTTAGACTTTTAGGAAAACAATGATTCAACCTTTTCATAGCATGCTTGTACCTATTTTAATTTTGAAGTAACACTTTTATTACTTCCAGCTCAGACTACGACAGCTTAGCTACACCACTTAAAGACTAACTTGCAAACATCGAAAAGAATCCAACTTAATGAAAATGACTCGTAAATATCTAATAAAATATCAGGAGCTCTCAGATATTAAAAAGAATGACTATAGTGAAATGCGTCATTTTTTTAAAAATAAATTTAAATTTAATCGTATCACAATTATCTTACTATTACTATTTTTATTATCTGCATTAAGTTGTTGTACCCCGTGGTTATTTGCTTGTACTTTGTATTTTTAGAACAACCGCAGAATAACGAGCTATTAGGAGAAATTTCTCAAAATCCACTAACCAAAAATATCTGACTCTTTTTCTCTCTCCTTCAATCTCAAATCCTCTGCAAATTTGCCTGTTTTCTCCCAAAACTCTACCCGCCATTTCCGACCTCCCAAAACAATTATGCAATTCCAACAACTAATCACAAAAAATAAATCACCGTTCTATCACCACCGTCACCGGCACGGTGGCCGGCTAATCATTCACCACCAACCACCACCACAACTTTCTCTATGAGAAAATCACCTTTCTATGTTGCTAATGGCTCCGAAGCATCTCTTTCATCTTTTCCGTTAATACCAGGTTCTACGATATTATCTACGCCTTCACATAACCCTTCCGATTTCAATTCCAGTTTGCCGTTACCGGATCCATACTCAAATTCAACTTTCCTTTTTCCTTCTGCTCCTGTTGTTGACGGAACCTTTGATTTCGTAACAGTTTGTTTTATTTCCGGTCTTCTTCTTCTTTCTCTACTTTCGTTTGTGTTTATCTTCCATCTCCGTCTCAGATCTCGTCAATATCCGCATCTTAAAAATTTCAATTCTCTGTGGACCGTCCGTTTACTCCTTGTTTTCTTCGCAATTCTTTGGGCGTTAAACGAAGTTTTCCGGCTAAATTTCATTCGCCGGAATTACATTCTCCCTTTCTTACCACCTCTAACCCTAAATCAACAAGCAAATCTGTGTAAAGTTCATGTGGTTCTCTCCGTGGGCTTATTTGAACCGGCGTTCTTAACCACCCTTCTTTTCTTAGTAAACGTGTCCATTAAGAAACAAAGTCCAAGTGGAATTTGGGCTGTTATCGTCGTCTGGCCGATTTGTTTACCTCTTTTGGTGCTTCAGATCCTTGCTGTGTTCTTCTCCCCATTGCAGAAGCATCTACCGATATACCTGCATTCTAGCTCCTTCGTTTCAACAGATATTTTGGGGAACCAGACGGTGCTCTGTACTTACCCTGTGTATAGTTCTATTTTGTTTGGGGGATTTACTGTTGCTTACTTGTTAGCCTTTGTAATTTCGTGTTGGAGAGTTATCTCCTTTGTAATTAACAGAAAAATTCAGGTACGAGTGAATTTGCTGGCGACTTCTTTCATGATTGCGTTGCCTTTGCAGATTCTGTGCTTAGTATCATTACCAATTCGGCCGCCGGATGACCCATTCCACTGTGTTTCCATGCTGGTGATGTTCTTAGCTGTTGCGTGGTGTATAACGGTTGGGGAGGTTACTTTGATAATTAAGCCGATTGCAGATGCATTTGCCGCTGGTAGAGCAAGTAGCTGCCGTTTGAATCCCGGAACTACGTTAGGACATCCGAACGGTGATGGAGGAAGAGTGGAAGGACGGAGTTAAGTAGCAATGAGAAGTGGCCATGATCGCCGGCGGAGGACATCATTGTCATTTTACTAATCAACAGAGGGCGTTATAGTTATTAGTTAGTATAGTTTAATATGCCCTCTTTATGTAATTCTTAGAAATTAGTGTACCATATATGTAATTAGCAGCTTATGAAATAGCCAACTCTTCTCTTTCCCCTGTTTACAGAGATTGTGTAATGAGAAATATTGCTAGTTTATTATTGTTACAGATGAGCAACGATTTCATATTGCCGGTTTTTAGATATAAGTATTTCATTGTATTTTAATGAGAATAGACACAAAGTCACCATTGAAGTTGTTCAGAATTTTTTAAAAAATACCTTAACTTTGCAGGTGTCCTATTACCTAACGAAACTATCTAAATCCATAATAAATATAGGGATAAGGGTCTGAAAAATATCCCAACTTTGATCGAATTTGCTGTTGCGATACTAAACTTTCATGAGAACCTATTACCTCCCTAGACTATTTAATACCCTATTTTTTACCCCATAAACTATTTAATAGTGTATTTTAAAGGTATATATGTGCCCACGTGGACACATTACTATTTATAATTTTGCATTGTTTTTTATGTCCACGTGGACAAATATATATGTTTAAAATACGGTATTAAATAGTCTAGGGAAACAATAGGTCCTCATGAAAGTTTAGTATCGCAATAGCAAATTCGACCAAAGTTAGAATAATTTTCAGATCCATATCCCATAAATATATCATTTTGACTAATTTTAATACCACTCATGCTGTCACGAAAATATAAGCGTGTGAAGACTCTTGATACAGCTTCAGAACAACGTAAAATTGCTATGTGGCACCCCAATTTGACTTCTTTTTTTTAAAAAAAAAACATAAAAACCCATATATTAATTTTGTTTACTTTATTAGGAATATTTTTATTTTTTCAAATTTTTTTTCTCATCTTCCCTACCATTAGAGGTGTACATAGGTTGGGTTGGTTTGGTTTTTTATAAAAAAAAAAACAAACCAATAATGTCGGTTATTTAAGTTTATAAATCAAATCAAACCAATAAAAATTGATTTTTTCGATTTCGATTTTATTCGATTCTTTCGATTTTATCGATTTTATTGGCTTTTTTAAAGAGTGTTTAGGTTTTACAATAGGAGAAGCCAATATTCATCTATCCATCTTCATTTTGTACAAGCTGGAGGTGTTTTTAGTACAAAAATAAGTCTATTTAACATTGAAAATTAAAAACACAGCACTTCACATTATGTTCGTAAAATATCCTCTTAAAAACCCAACAAAAGAACTGCAAAGCTACTCCAATAATCTTCAACTACCATGATCCAACTGCATATTTTCTTCATCCAAATTAATATATACTCAAAAGGTCACCTAGACATACATTCTGAAAGAAAGAAAATTATCAGCACGTGAACGAGTAACTAGACTTGTAAAATTAACTTTGTTAGATAATAAAGAACTGTAAAATGCTATTTCAATAAAGAGAAAGGAAATACCTATATATCAAAAGATTTGCAAAAAGCAATTTCATTAAACTAATCAATACTCAAAGGAGCACCAGGACATTGTGAAAGGAAAAGAATTATTAGCACATAAATGAATAATTAGATATTAAATCATTTGTCAACTCAACTTTGTTAGATAGCAACTAGCATAAAGTTGTTTTCAAAGTAGAAAATTAATATCAAAGATGGAGAATTAAGAATTAAATTAGTAAATTACCTTTTTCAACTTCTTCACTTTTCTGAACTTCCTCCAAATAATCTTGAACCTTCCATTCTTTAGAAAGTGACTGTATCCATTGTTGAGTGCAAATAAGAGTTTCTACTGCCTTTGGTGATAAAGAACTCCGATATGAATCAAGAATACGACCACCTGTACTGAAGGCTGATTTAGATGCAACAGTGGACACGGGAATAGACAGAACATCCCTTGCCATTTTTGAAATAGTTGGATATCTATTCGATGAAGCTTTCCACCAAGTCAAGATATTAAAATCTTTTGGCTTCTCTACATTATCCATCAAATATTGATCAAGCTCAGATTTTTTCCAATGTTTTCCTCATCTTCTAAATGTTTCTCCCATTGAGAATGCAATATATCATCAACTTCACCCATCATGTTAGTGTCACCTCCAATGTTATTTGTAAAAGTTTCAGTCGAAGAATAATTATAGTGACCATACAAACGTTTCAAGACACCTTCCACATTATCTTCCTTTAATTTTCCCAATAAGAAGCCATATGCTTTGCTAAGAATAAAATTGACATATCGCATCTTATACCTAGGATCCAACACAATAGCAATGAAAAACAAAATGTTCAAATTCTCAGGTTTCTCAATATTCATTCAATATTTATCAATCTTAACCTTCATCCTTCCAGTCATGTCAATCAAAATAAGATCTTCACTACAAGAGTACCTCAATATAGAACTATGAACATTAAAAAAATCATTGAATAATATATTAGAAGTAACATATAAGCTCCCTGAAAATTTTAAAGTAGACTGATAGAAGATTTTAAGAAACTTTATAAAACCTTTCACAAGATGCCAATCATTTGTAGTTGGATGTCCTTTCAATTCACTTTGAAGACAATACTTTCGACAATTATGATCATCCACGTACATTCTTGCAAAGGCCTTTTCAAAATTTACAGCAGTTTCTAACATCATATATGTAGAATTCCACCTAGTTTCAACATCAATACTTAAGAGACCATGAGTGTCTAGCTTAGTCTTCTCAACATATGACTTGGAAGAGGCAAACCTAGAAGCAGAAGACTTGACATATTTCACTACATTCCTTATGCGAGAAATTGGCTCAATTTGTTCATTTAAACCTTCTTTTACAATTATGTTCAAAATATGAGCATTACATATAACATGTAAAAACTCATTTCTCAATATGACCCCTTTCCAATCATCAATACGTGCCTTAAAATGCTTAATGGCAACATCATCTGCAGATGCATTATCAAGAGTCACTGTAAACAAGTTTTCAATTTCCCAATCCAACAAACATGCTTCAATATCTTTAGCTATAGTCTCACCCTTGTGATCCGGAGTTTGGAAAAAATTAAGAATTTTTTCCTATAAGTTCCATTCATCATCAATCCAATGAGCAGTCACGATCATATAAGTCAAATTTTGAAGTGATGTCCATGTATCACTAGTAATACATATATGTTGATTTTTGACAAGTTTTTTAAGCTTCTATTTCTCTTCTTGATAGATCTTCAAACAATGTCTAGCAACAGTTACCTGTGAAGGTAATTCAAAATTAGGCAAAGATTTGGCCATCAATTTTTTACAACCTTCCCCTTCAACAACTTTAAATGGTTGTTCATCAATAATGACAAATTCAGCGATGGCCCTTCTGATATCCTCCACATTGTACACAACCTTTTCTATAGAACTTGTTCCATTTTCTTGTCCCCCTACTTTAATTGGTACAGTTTTCAAAGTTGTTTGCTTTCTATCAACAAATCTAAAGGGAGATTTGAGACTTTTGTCATTTAAATGTGACCACAATACAGAGGTTCCATTTGTTTTCGTCTCAGCAGCAAAGTGTTTTACACAATAGTTACATTTTGCTCTTCGTTTACCTCCTTTTGCAATAAATTTAGCAAAGTGATCCCAAATTTGTGACGTTTCTCTCCCAGTATTACCATCTGTAGGAATGGAATCTATTGGGGTTGTTCTTTTTTGCTTTTTAGGAGGAGTGCGGAGATGAGGAGTGCTTTTGCCTTTCTTTTGAGGTATTGATACAACCGGAGGAATGTCGATAATCATTTCTACATTAGTTCCAGCCGTATTCTCCATCTAAGGAAGCAAAACACAAAAAATTAAGACTTGTAGCAGCAGCCAGCAACGATTCAAAATAAAGTTACTCATTTGCAAGAAAAAGTAAATGACGAACTTCATTGAGAAATTTACATTTGCAAGAAAAAAAAAGAAAAACATACTTGACTGTCTATAGATGAGCGAATGAATGAGAAGAATGACAAGATGAAGATTGAGTAGCTCTCTGGAAAGTGGAAAGATTGCAAAGTGGAAAGTGAGAAATGAAAATATGACTAGTTTCTAGGGTTTTAACTTTTAGGTTTATATTGGGCTTGGATCATTTCACCAATTACAAGTCATAAGCCCAAATCTGAATATATATCTAATTTATACATATTGAAAATTAATAAAACTAATTTTAAAATATTTACAAAATAGATTATATAAATTTTTTTATGTATAAAAAGTTAAAATTATATAAGTATTATGTCGAGATGGGTTGGATTCGGTTTGATTTTTTTTATTAATACCAAACCAAACCAAGAATGGTCGGTTTTTTTTTCAACGCCAAACCAATCAAACCAAACCATAAGTCAGTTTTTTTTCTCGGTTTGACTTGGTTCATCGGTTCGGTTTGACTATATGGTTCGATTTGTACACCCCTACCAAGGATCCAACACAATAGCAATTAACAACAACATGTTCAAATTCTCATATTTCACAATATTCTCCCAATATTTATCAAACTTAACCTTCATCCTTCCAGCCATGTCAATCAAAATAAGATCTTCACTACAAGAGTACTTCAATATAGAACTTCAAACATTAAAAAATTCATGGAAGAATATATTAGAAGTAACATATAAGCTCACTGAAAATTTTAAAGTAGACTGATAGAAGATTTTAAGAAACTTTATAAAACCTTTCACAAGCTGCCAATCATTTGTAGTTGGATGACCTTTTAATTCACTTTGAAGACAATATTTCGATAATTATGATCATCCACGTACATTCTTGCAAAGGCCTTTTCAAAATTTACAGCAGTTTCTAACATCGTATATGTAGAATTCACCTAGTTTCAACATTAAGACTTAAGAGACCATGAGTGTCTAGCTTAGTCTTCCCCACATATGACTTGAAAGAGGCAAATCTAGAAGCAGAAGACTTGACATATTTCACTGCATTCCTTATGTGGGAAATTGGCTCAATTTGTTCATCTAAACCTTCTTTTACAATTATGTTCAAAATATGAGCATTACATATAACATGTAAAAACTCATTTCTCAAAATGACACCTTTCAAATCATCAATACGTGCCTTCAAATGCTTAATGGCAACATCATTGGCAGATGCATTATCCAGAGTCACTGTAAACAAGTTTCCAATTTTCCAATCCAACAAACATGCTTCAATCCCTTTAGCTATAGTCTCACCCTTGTGATCCGGAGTTTGGAAAAAATTAAGAATCCTTTTCTTAAGTTTCATTCATTATCAATCCAATGAGTAGTCACGACAATATAAGTCAAATTTTGAAGTGATGTCCATGTATCACTAGTAATACATATATGTTGATTCTTGACAAGTTTTTTAAGCTTATCTTTATCTTCTTGATAGATCTTCAAACAATGTCTAGCAAAATTTACCCGTAAAGGTAATTCAAAATTAGGCAAAGCTTTGGCCATCAATTTTTTAAAAACCTTCCCCTTCAACAAATTTAAATGGTTGTTCATCAATAAAGACAAATTCAGCGATGACCCTCCTGATATCCTCCACATTGTACAGAACCTTTGCTATAGAACTTGTTCTATTTTCTTGTCCCCCTACTTTGATTGGTACAAATTTCAAAGTTGTTTGCTTTGCTTTCTATCAACAAATCTAAAAGGAGATTTGAGACTTTTGTCATTTATATGTGACCACAATACAAAGGTTCCATTTAAATTTGTCTCAACAGCAAAGTGTTTTACACATTAATTACATTTTGCTCTTCGTTTACCTCCTTTAGCAATAAATTTAGCAAAGTGATCCCAAATCTGTGACGTTTCTCTCCCAGTATTACCATCTGTAGGAATGGAATCTATTGGGGTTGTTCTTTTTTGCTTTTTAGGAGGAGTGCGGAGATGAGGAGTGCTTTTGCCTTTCTTTTGAGGTATTGATACAACCGGAGGACTGTCGATAATTATTTCTACATCAGTTCCAGTCGTATTCTCCATCTAAGGAAGCGAAACACAAAAAATTAAGACTTGTAGCAGCAGCCAGCAACGATTCAAAATAAAGTTACTCATTTGCAAGAAAAAGTAACTGACGAAATTCATTGATAAATTTACATTTGCAAGAAAAAGAAAAGGAAAAACATACCTGACTATCTATAGATGAGCGGATGAATGAGAAGAATGAGGAGATGAAGATTGAGTAGCTCTCTGGAAAGTGGAAAGATTGCAAAGTGGAAAGTGAGAAATGACAATATGACTAGTTTTTAGGGTTTTAACTTTTAGGTTTATATTGGGCTTGGATCAATTCACCAATTACAAGTTATAATCCCAAATTTGAATATATATCTAATTTGTACATATTGAAAATTAATAAAACTAATTTTAAAATATTTACAAAATAGATTATATAAATATTTTTATGTATAAAAAGTTAAAATTATATAAGTATTATGTCGGTTTGGGTTGGATTCGATTTGACTTTTTATTTATTAATACCAAACCAAATCAAGAATGGTCGATTTTTTTTTTAAACGCCAAACCAATCAAACCAAACTATAGGTCAATTTTTTTCTCGGTTTGACTTGGTTCATCGGTTCGGTTTGTACACCCCTACCTAGGATCCAACACAATAGCAATGAACAACATGTTCAAATTCTTAGGTTTCTCAATATTCTCCCAATATTTATCAAACTTAACCTTTATCCTTCCAGCCATGTCAATCGAAATAAGATCTTCAATACAAGAGTACTTCAATATAGAACTTCGAACATTAAAAAATTCATGGAAGAATATATTAGAAGTAAAATTTAAGCTCCCAGAAATTTTTAAAGTAGACTGATAGAAGATTTTAAGAAACTTTATTAAACCTTTCGCAAGCTGCCAATCATTTGTAGTTTGATGTCCTTTCAATTTACTTTGAAGACAATACTTTCGATAGTTATGATCATCCATGTAAATTCCTGCAAAGGCCTTTTAAAAATTTACAGCAATTTCTAACATCGTATATGTAAAATTCAACCTAGTTTCAACATCAAGACTTAAGAGACCATGAGTGTCTATCTTAGTCTTCTCAACATATGACTTGAAAGAGACAAATCTAGAAGCAGAAGACTTGACATATTTCACTACATTCCTTATGCGAGAAATTGGCTCAATTTGTTCATCTAAACCTTCTTTTACAATTATGTTCAAAATATGAGCATTACATCTAACATGTAAAATTTCATTTCTCAATATAACTCCTTTCCAATCATCAATACGTGCCTTCAAATGCTTAATGGCAGCATCATTGGCAGATGCATTATCCAGAGTCACTGTAATCAAGTTTTCAATTTCCCAATCCAACAAACATGCTTCAATCCCTTTAGCTATAGTCTCACCCTTGTGATCCGGAGTTTGGAAAAAATTAAGAATCTTTCTTTGTAAGTTTCATTCATCATCAATCCAATGAGTAGTCACGACAATATAAGTCAAATTTTGAAGTGATGTCCATGTATCACTAGTAATACATATATGTTGATTCTTGACAAGTTTTTTAAGCTTATCTTTCTCTTCTTGATAGATCTTCAAACAATGTCTAGCAACAGTTACCCGTGAAGGTAATTCAAAATTAGGCAAAGTTTTGACCATCAATTTTTTTAAAACCTGCCCCTTCAACAACTTTAAATGGTTGTTCATCAATAATGACAAATTCAGCGATGGTCCTCCTGATATTCTCCACATTGTACACAACCTTTTCTATAGAACTTGTTCCATTTTCTTGTCCCCCTACTTTGATTGGTACCGATTTCAAAGTTGTTTGCTTTCTATCAACTAATCTAAAGGGAGATTTGAGACATTTGTCATTTAAATGTGACCACAATACAAAGGTTCCATTTGTTTTTTTGTCTCAACAGCAAAGTGTTTTACACAATAGTTACATTTTGCTCTTCGTTTACCTCCTTTTGCAATAAATTTAGCAAAGTGATCCCAAATCTGTGACGTTTCTCTCCCAGTATTACCATTTGTAGGAATGGAATCTATTGGGGTTGTTCTTTTTTGCTTTTTAGGAGGAGTGCGGAGATGAGGAGTGCTTTTGCCTATCTTTTGAGGTATTGATACAACCGGAGGACTATCGATAATCATTTCTACATCAGTTCCAGCCTTATTCTCCATCTAAGGAAGCAAAACACAAAAAAATAAGACTTGTAGCAGCAGCTAGTAACGATTCAAAATAAAGTTACTCATTTGCAAGAAAATGTAAGTGACGAATTTCATTGATAAATTTACATTTGCAAGAAAAAGAAAAAGAAAAACATACCTGACTATCTATAGATGAGCGGATGAATGAGGAGATGAAGATTGAGCAGTTCTCTGGAAAGTGGAAAGATTGCAAAGTGGAAAGTGAGAAATGAGAATATGACTATTTCTAGGGTTTTAACTTTTAGGTTTATATTGGGCTTGGATCATTTCACCAATTACAAGTTATAAGCCCAAATCTGAATATATATCTAATTTGTACATATTGAAAATTAATAAAACTAATTTTAAAATATTTACAAAATAGATTATATAAATATTTTTATGTATAAAAAGTTAAAATTATATAAGTATTATGTCGGTTTTTTTTGGATTCGGTTTGAATTTTTTTATTAATATCAAACCAAATCAAGAATGGTCGATTTTTTTTTTCAACGCCAAACCAATCAAACCAAACCATAAGTCGGGTTTTTTTCTCGGTTTGACTTGGTTCATCGGTTTGATTTGTACAGCCCTACCTGCCATCATTAGCTTATCCATATTTCTTGGGGCATCCATGTCGTTCTTCATTTTTTTTCTCTTTTTATCTTTCAGGGTATTGTTGTTAAAAAAAACTAATATTATTGTGTTCATTCTTCTTCTTGTTCTTTTTGAAAAACAAATTAGTTCCTCCTACAAATCAAGATTGGGATTTGGGATAGTAAAACTATGAAAAACTCGATTTGGAGTAAGGAGTTGAAGAAGGTGATGATTTAAATTTTAAATTTTGACTTGGTGATATTTTGAGTATTTAGATTTTGATTATTTGATGATATTTATTTTCATAAATAAATTAATTGATGGTAGTAAGTAGGCAAAAGTGAATGTTGGTTGCTAAAGGAACACAAAGTGTAAAGAAAAGTCCATTGCAAGACACCAACAAAGAACATGAAATAAAATTTCCCAAGAAAACGATGAAGGGAGTGGAATAGAAGAAGAAAAAAAAAGAATGGAACAGACATTGAGGTGAAGAAGAAAGAGAAAAAGAATAAATGAAAAAGAAAACCAAAGAAATCAAATAAAAATAATTAAAAATTACTTTTAACACGTGGCAAGTGACTATTAGTGTGTGACTTACAAATATTTTTGTACAAGTGGTACTGAGTGAAAAATGGGGTGTAAATACTATTTTGAGGTTGTTCAAAAATGGGGTAATAGGACACCCGCAAAGTTAAAGTGTCTGTTTGAAAATTCGAGACTACTTTAGTAGTGACTTTATGTCTTTTCTCTATTTTAATTTAGAGGAACTTTCACATATAACCACTCAAACATAGCCTAATTACTCTCTATAGCTATAATTTGATAATTACAATTCGTAGCTACATGTTATAGAGAGGAGAGAGGCGAACGAGAGAGGGCAAAGAGTGGGAGAAAGGTGAATTGTATATGTATATTGGTTAGATAATTGTACATTATACATATGTATTTGTATATATGGCAAGCGAGATTGGGAGAGGGAGTAGAGAGGCGATCGAGGGAGGGTAGAGAATGGGAGAGAGGTGAATTGTATATGTATATCGGTTAGATAATTATATATTATGCATATGCATTTGTATATATGACAAGCGATATTGGGAGAGGGAGGAGAAAGGCGAGCGAGATTGGGAGAGAGAGGAGAGAGGCGTGCGATAGAGGGCAGAGAGTGGGAGAGAAGTGAATTGAATATGTATATCGGTTAGATAATTATATATTATACATATGTATTTGTAAATTCTGGCGAATTATACATATACAAACGTGGCTAATTATACAAACTCGAAGTCAGCCCACGTAATTGATGTATAATGTTAGTCGCGAGTGGTAATTATAGCAAACTATAACTATGATGAGTAATTAAGTAGTATAAGTTTGCTAACTGCATAATTTTCCCTTTAATTTAAACCGATTTCATACATTGCCACAATAATCAAGGACAAAATTCAATTTAACCCAAAAATATCTTTTACCGACACAGGTAATCAAGAGTTGACGGTCTGATTTCACATAGTAATGAATTTATTCAATATAGAAAGCAACCTAAATAAGATCTATAACTTGGTTCAAATAATATAAAGCCCATTATGGAAACCATAGGCTTACATTTAAATGAAGGGAAAAATACTTGGACAGAGCAAACATATTTATTCCAAATAGAGAGAGTTTAAAATGATTATAATACACATTATGTTTAGATTTTAGTTATTTCTCTCTATATTTGTCGATTAGATTTGTATTTATTCGCTCAATATATGTAGTTCTGATACAAAGCAAATCGACACACAGATACAAAGTAAACTAATACATTGTATCACAAGTTTTTTTAAATAAATTTGTCATATTTGATGATTAATCAATTTCTCACTATAATTGATAATTAGGGCTCAAGTATCGCTATTTCTAAAAAAATTCTTGTGTATGAATGCTTATAGTATCTGGGCCACTAACATCAAAATACATATGGCCCATTTACAACGAGCATTGGTGGACTGCAATTATACTTTTTTTTTTGGTAAACAACACAAATCTCACTAGTTTAGAAGCTAATTATCCTTTTCCCATGAATTTACAATATTACCAATTCTACCACAATTCACACCTTGGATACATGTATCTGGCGCATTTAGATACATGTATCTGGCGCATTTAGATACATATATCTCGGATACATATTAATTAGATATATAATTAAGTGTATTTAAATAAGAAATGTAATTGAAAAAAATAAATTAAGGAGAAAATCATGCATTTAAAAACTTTAGAAAATTTCTAATAATCAATTTTTTTGTGTGTATTTGACTATGTATCTGAATTGTTCTTCTATGTATCTGATACATAACTTTAATGATTAGATGTATCTAATATGTTCATTCTATGTATCTGAACTCTTCTTCTCTGAATTTGATATAATTTATTTTATGTATCTCTCGCACTTCGTACTTTTTGCTTTTGTTCAAGATCAGGTGTTGTATCGAATGATCACTCAACCGCATCATCAATGTAGTGAAGGATATCAATATGTACTTAACGATTAAATGTATTTGATCTCTTCATTTTGTGTATTTAAAATATTTTTCTATGTATCTGATATCCAATTGGAAAAATGTCTATTTTCAGTGGCTATGAAGTGGCTTCCTTCTTCGGTTTCCTCAGTGCTATCGTCGCCTTAGTATTCTCCTATATGGGACTTGCTTAAGTTTTCTATGAGGCAGACATTAATTAGTTGATTATATTTTATACAATTTCATTTGGTTTCAACATTGTTTGGAGCCTCCAAATCAACTTTAGAAAACATCAAATCTTGTTGGATAAAGTGGACAATTTGAGAATTTGATACAAATGCTCAATTTCACAGTTTCAGGATTGATGTTCTCTCTATCGTTTTTCTCAGTTTTAGATATACCTTTATCATGAGTAAATTGAGAAGCCTCCAATTGATGGATATGCTCAACTTTTCTCCGATCTTGCTGCCTTTTTGTTGTACGACCATTGAAATCGGCGACGATGCTAACCTTTTTGCTCGTGGAGTAGGTGGGGGTGGGGGAGGAGAGATCATGTTGCCTAAGGAGATTGGCAGAATGGTACTCTTGATGGGTGAGAAAGAAACTAATGTTAATGGATTGATATTTAAATAGAAAGATAATTAATTAATCCAAATTTTAAGGGAGATGTGTACGTAATTATATTTTAAAATATATGGTATAAAATATTAAAAGTGGTAATATATGTAATTGTTTTAAAGTAGAGGTAATATTAATATTAATATATATGATAGTAATGTATGTCTAGTTAGGTAGTTTTTCCTTTTTTTTTTGGAAATTTTTCTTCAAAGGATTGACATAATATCCTGCTACACATATTCACCCATGCAATAATGATGAGCTGACTGTTTGAATAAATTAGCTTTTATTTCTTCATATATTTTAAAGTTAGAAATCAAAATTTGGTTTTATAAAGTTGTGTTTGAACCTACATTTTCTTTTAAAAATTTGAAATTTTGCGAGTGGAAGTCACAAAATCCAAAATTGATTTAAATAGTTTTTGGGAACTTAAAAATATTTGAAGATCAAATTTTCAAACAAATTCCTAAATATAAATCTCTAAAATCAATGATCAAATGCTCGAGAAAATATAATCTAGGTTAGAGCCTACAAATAATATTGGAGAATCTTGCATAGCTAGCTAACTGCCCCATATCTGTAAACAAATCACATGGATTTCAGTATCAATGTATTGGACCTTAAATTTTTTGTGGTGTTAAAATGCTTCTGGAAAAGGGATATAATTATTCTTCAATATAAGTGCTGTCCAGTTAGTCAACTTAGTTCTTATTGTGAGGCTCCAAATTCCCCTTAACCAAAAACATAAAAGGGGAATCCATAATAATGTCATGTTTGCTAATTGAACTAGCTAAAGGTAGTTAGTTGACAAATCTCCAGTTTAAGCTTTCATTTGATGGAACTTTTCAATAGATTGGAATTTATAATCGGTGAATAGTTGGTGGCATAGGGGTTAGTTTTTGTAAAATTGCTAGTTTGACTTTTGGGAAAGAAAAAAAGGTAAAGGTTCAAATATTTTATCGAACTTTGAGAAAAAATATTTGTTAAAAATTTGGCTCATCTTTGTCATTTCCATTTGAGAAAAAGGCTCGTACATGTCATTATTTGTTAACAGAAAACAATTTCGATTTTTCAAAACCATTTTTTACACGTGGTCAATTATGATTCGACCACGTTATTACTTATATTAATTTTCTTAAAAGGAAAAAGGCTCAAATATGTCATCAAATTTTGAGAAAAGGCTCATTTATTCCATCCATTAAAAATTTGGCTTCTCTATGTCATTTCAGTTGACAAATAATTATATGGACGAACCTTTTCTCAAACGAAAATAACATAGACGAGCCAAACTTTTAACGGATACATAAATGAATTTTTAATGGCATATTTAAGCTTTTTCCCAAGTAAAAAAGTGAAATAAATATTAAATATAATTTTAAAACGGATGAAAACCATTTACGCCCCCCAACTCTTTCTTAGAGAAGGTTTGAAAATGGGGTGGAAACAATTAACTTGACATATTGTATCTGTGTGAAACACACCATTTGTCCTTATAAATTTACCTGCAAAGTCGCTCTTAATTTCTATTGGACAATTAGTTGTTTAATTTATTCCAAAGAACTGAAGAAGTAGGTGACACGCATGTAACACATTGTATAGGGCAATTTCCCATATTATAGCAGGATTACGATTTAACACGTGAGATTAAAGATTACGATAAATACGTTGAAACTAACCATTATATTTACATAAAATATATTCTACACTCAAAGTTGAAACTAACCATTATATTTACATAATATATTCTACACTCAAACTCTATTAAAATACTACCACCCCCTCCATAAGATAAGACGAATTGAATTTGTCATTTGACCGTAGAATTTTGATTTTTTGTATTGTTATTTCATCCCTCTAGCTCTTTTTCTTATACAATTCTAAAAATTACAGGTATAATTTAGATCTTACACTATGCGATTTATGTAAGTTATACTAAATTATATCTAACAAAAAAAATATATTTAAATTCAAAATATTTTAATTTGTCAGATAATATATTTATACCTTGTCAATATAAGATTTATAATTTTTTTATCATTTATCTTTAATTTGATGATTCAATTTTAAATAAATTTAAATATCCATTAAGATTAAAGAACATAGATGTAATTTCAAGTGATACTGCACCTTCCTGTTTGGTGTAAAAAATAGTTCTTATCTGTATCTGAGTCGGCAATTGGGAGAAGTCAGCAACACGCTTTAATTCTTGTGTGTTAAGTATTCTTTGTACACAATTGACATATTCTTCTCCCATTTTTGCTTCCATAAATACCCACCATATCCCCAAATTCAACAATTCTCTCATCTCTCAAATTCATCCTCTGTTGTAAACACAAACTCTCAATTCTTTTGAAGCGAATTTTATTTAATTTCAAAAAAATGGGGATCGGACACAAACACCATCCTCATTTCAAATTTCATGTTCAACTGCATCTGCCTAGTTTTCATCATCATGAAAATAAAATCGAGGAATTCAGGGAACTCCCAAAAGGTTGTGTTGCGGTGATGGTGGGTCAAGGAGAGGAGCAGCAGAGGTTTGTTATACCAGTGATGCACATCAATCATCCTCTGTTCGTCCAATTGCTGAAAGGAGCAGAGGATGAAGTAGAATTTCATCACGATGGTCCTATCAATGTTCCTTGTCATGTCGAGGAGTTTCGCCATGTTGAGGATATCATACAACATCATAATAATAATAATAATCATCACTTGTGGTGCTTCAAGGCCTGATCTTTATTTTATGTGTATCAGGACGGAACTAGTAGTCCGCATATAGATTCGATTGAATTTACTAAATTTTGTTAAAAAATGTAATTATGTTGATAAATAGATATCAAATTCAAACTTTAATTGTGTAAAAATTCAGAATTCTTAAAATTGAAATCCTAATTTTTGCTTTAATGTGTATGCGTATATAAAGTTACTTGGCTTTTTCCTTGTTTTTAGGTCCCATCAATATCCCTTGTTTAGCCCTGTTTTTTTTCTTTTCTCTTTTCATTTTGTTGATGAGATGTAATATGTGTGTCCAAGATGAGGATGATGATAATTGAATGACAAAAAAAAAAAGACAAAATGTAAGATTAAATTTTATAGTCCAACTGAAATTAAAAACTTTGAATACTGCAAAGAAAAAAGAATTATAGCTAGGAATTGTCACCCGAATTATGAGTCCGCTTTTACAATTTACAATCCGTGAAGTATATGGACGTCTAAATTAACGGAATTTCAGCTCACATCAATTCCCGTTATGAAATAAACATGATATCAGCTCTAAGCAATTAATATTTTTTCTGGGGATATTAAATCTTCCTTAGTTAATATTTGAATTACCAGTTAAATAACAACATAATTTTATCGTTGATGTTTATGAGAATTACCAAAGGATGTGGCGGAGCAGTCTATCTTAACTCAAGATCACAAATTCAAGCTTTAAGTATAGAATAATTCTTGGTGAAGAGTGATTTCTCTCTAATGGGATCTATGTGATATGAATTCAAATTAATTAAACTTCAATACAGATATGGAGTGGAAAACAAAAAAAAAACTACTACATCTTTTTTTGTTAAAAAAAAAAAGAAAATCATGTGATATGAAACTTTACTTTGTAAATCAACTACTATAATTTATATTAATGACAAACTTTCCAATTTATATGTCACTTGTGACCTTTTGGTTTTCGTGGAAGGGGCGAAGGTTCAAAATCGTCGTGATTATTGTTGATCCGAAAAGCAAGATAGACTCTTTTATATGATTAAATTAAATAGTAGTCACTTGCAAAATAAGTGTTGTAGTCTTTTCTTTTTGTTTTAAAATGAGTGTTAGTTTTAGAATTTCAAGAAATAATTAATCTAATTCTTTAAAAATTTACATTGTTTACATAATTAAGAATCATTTATTAGCTTTTTATTGATTAAGAAATACGTTAATAAAAACACTCTTTATTTTATAAGAATGAATCATTTCTTAAGGGATAGATCATAGAAGCATACATAAATTTTTTTAAAAGTAGTGTCGATATTTATAGAGAAAAGGATAAAAATTTATTATCATATTTACAATTAAGATATATCGTTTACCTCTTGGTTTAATTTAATTTTAAGGCAGAAGTGGTTTTGGATTTAATACTACTTAATTGCAATTTTAAGATTTTTGCCTTTTTGGTATGCTATTGCAAAAGTGTACCTAGGTACCTCAAAAAATAAAACTAGGCATTGAGCCAACGCATGAAGAGGTACGTATTCATGGTTAAGTAATGTCCTTTCGTTTAGTATATGCACAATATTAATTAATTAATTTTATATATAATAAAGAATTTCGATAAAGCAATATTGTTTGACACTTCTAATTCAACATGAGTTCGTCTTTATTAAGATGCGCTCAAATTAAAAATATCTTTTATTTTGAAACGCAAGATTACAAGAAATAAATTACAAATACTTATATGTTACTAGAGTTGCATTTAGACAAAAGTGTAAGTAGTATATTGAACAACCACCACGCAGAAAAAAGAAATTTACGGGCATTTAACAATTTTTCCAAAAATATTGTTTTTGACTTTTGACTGCGTAATGAATGAAGACAAACGACATCTTTTTAAAGAATTGCTCTGCCAAAGGTTCACGCCTCATTTTCTTCCCAATCTTAATGATATTTTTAGTAATTGATTTTCCTTACCTAACTCCGATAAGTTTATTTTAGTTTCTAATGGACACGTTTAGATTATATCAGATGAACAAGTATCTACTTTTAGCCGCTTTCTGTACAGCAGTAATACATTCGCAAAACGACAAAGAAGTTACGATCGATCCTATAAGCCTAAGGTCAAATACACACATGCAAGTTGCCAAAATCAAAATTAAATAAAAAATACACACATGCAAAATAATATGAAGATAAAAGTTCAGATATTCAATTCAAACCGAGATTTTCTATAAATACATACTTAACCCTTTTCAAGGGCCAGCCGTCAGCATGAGATGAGTAAATATACCCATTTTGACCTTTAATTTTGCTAAATTGTATAATTTGATGACACCTACTGCCACGTCAATATGCAAAACAAGTCTTCGTCCTTATCTCATGGAGTGTGTCGTAGAAAAATAGAGGAAATTTCACTAGTAGCAGAACTTTAAGCCTTAATTATTAATTATGAGTAATTATAAATGTAATTTGACTAATTATAAATGTAATGCGTATTAGTTTTGTATCTCAACTTACTTTGTATCTAACTATCTATATATCAATTCATTTAGTGTGTGTTGTATATGTTCGCTCTATATTAAAGTAAATAGATATAACATATATAGAGCAAATAGAGATAACAAATATAAATCGAATTGATACAGACGAATAGATACAATTCTAATCGAACATCTAAAATTCAACCTCTCATGGTGTATAACAATAACTACATATTCAATGTGATTTCACAAAGTAGAGCATGAGGAGGATAGAGTGTATACATATCTTTTACTATTATTTTAGAGGTAAATATTAGTTCCGATAGACCATTCAATCAAGAAAAAAATAATCCGAAGTAGTGTAGAAAAAAAAAACAAAAATAAAGTCAGTCATGATAAAATACTATAAACAATCTTACTAATCATCTTAAATACTCCCTCCGTCCAATAATAGTTGTCCACTATACTAAAAATAATTGTCCAACAATACTTGTCCAATTTAGAAAATCAAGAGATAATTTACCTTTTGTGTCTATTTTACCGTTGCTATTAAATATTATTTATCATCTAACACATTTTCAAGCACTAAATTTAATATAGTCAAAGGATAATATAATATTATTACCCCTATTATTTATTGTTTCTTAAGGGTGTGTGTGTCAAGTCAATAGCGGACAACTATTATTGAACAGAGAGAATATTAATCATAATAAAATACAATAATAATTAAAAATAAAAAATCCACGAATAATAACTAAACTCAAAAAGATAAGAAACTAGGAGAATAATAAATCTCACGTTGTCTGTATTTTACACTTTTTAAACTCACCTTATTTGGAATAAATAAATGACATATTGTAGGTATATATTTCTTAAATGTCCTTATGAGTTGTAACGGATAAGTCTCCTCTCCATTTCTCCAAGTTCCTATTTGGATGGAAGTCATGTGTCATAATTAAAAAATTAATCATAATTAAAATAATAAATAATTAAATTTCAACTTTTAAATTTTAATTATGACACGTGACTTTCATTCGAGTAGGAACTTGGAAATGGTGAGAATGAGCATCCCGTTCCGAGTTGTAACCTTCTCTTAGAGGCGGTAATTAGTGGGAATTTTAGCCTCAGTTGTTCCGCGTCTGGAACACACCTTCTCTTCTTCTTCCGTAAGTAATCAATTAAGCGGCGTTTGACACATTCCTCTCCCTTTGCCCTTTGCTAACATAAATACCCCCATTCACAAAACTAGATTCAAAATAAATCTCTTAATTATCTCAAAGCTATTATGAGCAACATACCTAAATCTCTAACCGACTCTTCTCTCACCCTCTTCAATCTAGCTGTCTTTTCTTCTGATCCTTGGCCTTTCTCTTTCTGATCAATTAATTTCTCCTAATTTTTCTGATTCAGCTTTCCATAAACTTGAACAATTTATCAATGGGGAGTGGAAATAAACACCATCACAATCATCATCTGAATTTCCATATTCAATTTCATTTTCCATTTCATCTTCATCATCATTCGAAGGAGGAATTGAGGGATACAGTACCGAGAGGATGCGTTACGGTGTTGGTGGGTCAAGGTGAGGAGGAGCAGCAGAAATTCGTGATACCTGTAATGCATATTAATCATCCTCTCTTCACTCAATTGTTGAAAGAAGCAGAGCAAGTCTACGGATTTCATCATAATGGTCCCTTAAATATACCCTGTAATATCGACGAGTTTCGCTACGTTGAGGGCATGATTGATAAGGATGTTCATCACCACCACCATCACCTGTGCTGCTTCAAAGCCTGATTTTATTACATCTTGCTTGTATATATAGTATTACTAATGACGACGATGAAAATTTATATGCAATAATTAATATATAGTTGTAAGTATTTGTAGTTTGATTTCTCAAATAATCAATTAGTTATACTTTATTTGTTGAGCAATATGGTCACGATTTACAACTCACTCTATTTATTATACCTTCTTTTGAAATTAACGATTTAAGTATTGTAACGAGAAATTGGCGTGCTAATGGTCGGATTAATGTCTTCTTGGTTGAGTTTTGTTACGTATTCCCCATTAATTAGCTAGGTATATATTTGGACGACTCAAAACTGGATTAACAAACTTATAGCTCTAAATCTATGAATTAGTCCCTAATTTGGGTAATTACATACACTTGATCTCTTGAGGTTTTCAATGTAATTGTTTCTAGATTTGTTTGCGCTAATTACACGATCAAATTGAAGGTTGAAGAACTTGGCGTTTCTATAATGGAAAATTCTAGTTTGCTATGTTCACTCAAAGGAGATATTTATTCGATCGGTCAAGTCAGCTTTATGAAGTTGTTGCATGTAAAACTTTATTAGCATTAATTGCTGACCTAATACAAATATTAAGCATATTATGACCGGTGAAAACTTTTAGTTTATATATATAAAATTTAAATCCTTTGGAAATTGGTTGCGAGGCTCAAACACCAGCTTTCGTTTATACTTGGAAAAAAAACGTGCGTAAAATGTGAAGAACTTCGACAAAGAAAACCCTTAGCTATACATTATTTTTTTTCATATCTTATAGAATTAGACAATTCGTTATTTTATCTTTAAATAAGAATAACTATTTCGAAATTAGCGAATTTCAGCCAATATGAAATAAAATTAATTTGTATCTTGCCGATTATTATACTTGTAAGTTGTAACTCACGATTTATGGTTTGATGAGTTTGGGCGGTGAACTAATTATTGTCAAAGTGTCGGCAGAGACAAGTCATTAATTTCATGTCTGCTCTCTAATTAAATGTGTATTCCTATTAGTAAAATAAAAAGTTGATCATCTATCGAAATTTATTCGATTTTATTCCAAGAATTGGGCAGTCAATCATTATAAATTTAAGATTTTTAATAAGTTCTATCTTTTAGAAAGCAATTAACTAAGGATATAATAGGTAAAAAGAATTTATTTTTTCTTGATTTGTCAAATTAGACAAGTAATAAGGGACAAATAAAAAAGAAATTAAGACAAGTAATTAGGGATAAATGGAGTATTACTTTACTATCTCATATTAGTTGTCTCTCTTACTAAATTAAGAAAGTGTTAATTAAAAGGATTTTTTTTCTATATCACCTTTGTTGTTAATTCTTTTTAAGAGTATTCACATTTATTTATAAAATTTTCAAAAAGTTTTTTAAGAAGTGAATTTAAAATTATCTTTCTTATTTATGATTTTAGTAATATGAATGTATAAAAAGAAAAATAATCAACTAATATAAGACGACGAAAGTATAGGTTTGACATTTGAGAGTTGTGAATACATCAAAGGAAGATCTTATAGAGGAAAGCTCAGGAATATTTGGTCATTCAAGTACTAGAAACTCACAAGTTACAACACAAAAGTTGCTACTTTGTTTACTCAGCTCATTTTAAATGTATTTGTCCTAATTTTCTTTTTAGTTCATTTTAAAGAAATTTTATAATACTGGTTCCATGCATGAAAATGATAACTAATGTTTCAATCTCGAAGTGATACTCTTACATTTTCTATTTTTATAGATTATTGCAAAACCTCATTATAATAATCATGTTTATCGGATCATGATCATCATATGTCGTAGGTCATCTTTTAACATTACTGACAATGTAAGTTTTCATAAATTTCGCATAAGATAAAAGCTTGTTTCATATATATATATATATATCGTAGAAACAACTAGATTTTTGACCTATTACTTTAATTTGCATTACCCTAACGAAAACCTCCAAATGGACCCTTTTTGAAAAATCATTCATTAATGAAGGCTTTTTCCATAGACCATAGTTATTACTTTGTCCTAAACCTAAAGGCAAAGGATTCAGAGTACCCCAGCACCTTGTCTTCTATTTTGGAGTTCTTATATAAATTCACCATGACACCTCACCTTGCAAGGCAATTATATCTGTCAACCCTTATTAAGTATATAGTACCTAAAAAAAATGAGTACCAAATGTGTTGGCCCCATATTATTTTTCTGATTTACTGTCTTGAATCTATTGGTCCCCTTAAAATCCCATGTTCTAAAGGAAGTAAACAGTTACACTTGTGGTGTGTGGAAATTTCAGAACAAGAATTAATCATAGTGATGGAAAGTGACTATATATTTTTGTAGCCTCTTGATTTGAATATTTTTACGAATTGTTTATATCATATAGTACCACCTTGTTCTCCCTACTAGCTCATCTCTTAGTCATGGGCTCATGGAACCTTAAATTAAAAAGATGAATGTGACCTAACAGGTACTTAATTAATTATTAATAGTGTAAGCCTATAAGGATGGTATATATTCAAGTCATAGAAATTGTGAGTAAAATTACTTTTGAATTTTTACACATTCAACTTAAATCTTAATCTAGACAGTCCTAAAATTTAGATATGAGCTCTTTTCGATGTTTTGATATATGATTTACTTGAAACGATTCATAGCACATCTAACTTGTAATTTTTTTGTTAATTATGAACGGTATAAGTACTTTTAAATTGTTCAACATTTCTATTTTCTAGAGTATAGTTTAATTTGTTTAGCCTTCTGAATCTATAGTCCACCTTCCGATCCCAACCTTAAGGCACTATTACAAGCCCAAATTTTTGAAGGACTTTTAATGATCAACCGGATATATAGGGTAATTAGCTGATAATAAACTATTTTAAGTTTAGACGGTCAATCAACTAATAAACTATTAAGATTTTCCCCTTGACAAACATTTTACTAGTTATTACGATTTCGTTTTTTTATTTTGGAAATATAAAAAACAAGAATCATACATACATAGTGATGGAAAGTGACCATTTTCATTTTTTAAGAATAATGTGGACATGCTTGTATATATTGTGGTGTTGAGGGGAGGGGGGTCTGTTAGACAACAACTTGTACCTCTTGATTTTGAATATTTTACGAATTGCTTATATCATAGTACCACGTTGTCCTCCCTCATAGCTCATCTCTTAATCATGGGCTCATGCTCATCGATGTGTGTGACCCAACAAGTTCAAAATCTAAGGATACTTTTGAAGTTAGTTGAATACACACAAATCGTATAGAAAAATCCTTGATACGGAACTCTTTACCCACAAATGACCCTACGCAGTTGGAAAAATCCATATTAAGGCTAATGTGTGTAATTAAAGAATATGACATATTTTAAGTGGTGTAGGTGTTACATAATGAAGGCTTGGAAGTTGGAACACTCAAAACATTTTTCAAAAATTATGAGTCAAAAATCATGTTTATTAGGAACACTTTATGATGTGTTCAGGTGCTCAATTGAAACATGTCGTAATTTAATTGACTATCTAAATAAAATTTACAGGTAAGTTTAAAGGATTATTGATGTATTCCGTCATTGAAGTTTAAACATACAGTTACATCACAATACATAAAATATTAGAGTATAAGTAATATACATTGTCAGCTCCAATAATTTTTATGCTATTATCACGTTATTTCACCCGTAGATAATATATTTTATTTTTCAAGATTTCAAATCTATTATTTTAAGGAGGCTTAATAATATGTAAATATCATTTAAATGATGTCATAGCGTAAAAAACAAATTACTCACACTATGGTATATAAAAATTAATTAAACTCATAATATTATGTCTGACTCCAACTTGAGTGGTTTTAGTTAGCGACCTTGAAGCAAGTAAACGTTGTTCTTGCCTTGATTCAGAAATTTTTTATAGCAGAATCATATACTAATTCAAAGGTCAATATTTAATTAAGCAAATCAACATATCTTAGTTCAAATAAATTCAAAAATGCATGCATCAGGTTATTAATTGAGTGCACGTAACTGGAAAAATTCTACAATTGCGACTTTTTCTTTCTCCCATTGAAATCGAAGTGTCTAGCAATTTATAAGCCTCTTTCAAAATGAATGCCTATATTACAAGACACGACGAAATTCTTTCACTCTTGATCAGAAGTATCAAATTTGAATATTGAGAAAGAAAAATTTCACGTTGAATTTTTAGCATTTTAATAATATTTTAAAGTGCATAATTCTAAATTGTATATTACACCAACAACTCCTACAGATTCATAAATTTCTAATACCAAAGAGTTAAACTATAAAACACGCAAGAGTATTGAGGATAGGCTTTCTTTATCTTTAGTAATAATTGAGATGTGATTTATCTCTTGCTCCATAATTAAAGTAAAATTTTATCCTCAAAACACCGCAAAATCTCAATAGATTGATTTAGGTACTTTTTATCATCTGTCATTTAAATATTAAGCAACCAAACTAAAAGTTTTCTTGTTATCCATCTCGTTATGTCAAAGGGAATGCGCCAGTTTATTCGAAATGTTTAAAATATATACATCGAAAATATTTTTAAAAAAATCATACTATCAATGTCATTTAACCGACTATATATAATAAATTATATTACTACTCTATGATTTAAGTTACCATAGCTAGAATATATACACTGTCTATTTAATGAACTTATATTCTGTTTTGCATTGTTCTTCCTTTCTTTAATTTCTCACCATACTTTTTAGTAGAAAAATAACCACGACTTTTTTTTTGTTTTCGTTTTTCTTTCAATAAGTGAACAATTAATTAACTTGCCTCAAAAGAAAGAGATCACTAGTTCAGGAATTGGAATTTGGAATTTGCTGAAGGAAATATTCATCGAGAAAACAAAGTTGAAGAAAAGAGACGAAATTAAAACTCATAATGTGGATTAATAAAGAAATAATAATTAATTAAGCTGGTTAATCCTAGTCCAGTGGGGAGTGGCCACATGTAGTAATGAAGGGTCCGTCGAACACACTTTATTGAAATTTTTATGCACAAAATTATAGGAAGTATATATACTAAATTATTTTTCATGTGTATATATACAATCTTGAACACTCTTAATTATATGGGAAAACTATACAAATTGGACCCAACTCATATATTACCCTGATTGAACCCCACATCCCAACCTATTTACCTGACTTCCCTTTGCCTATTCATTGAACCAGTGTTGATACCATCGAAATATATATATACTTTGATGTTATCTGTATACTCTGATAGTATCAAACAATCTTTTCACTGAAACACTATATTTTTCTCCTTGATGTCATTAGAGGATGTATTATACTATAATGGTATCATGAAGTAATTGAATAGCTTGTAAATAGTTTTCCTTTTTTAGTACAAGCGTTCTTTTCCTTAATTAAATTTCTGGCTTCGCGACCAATGGTCTAGAATTCAAGATCATTATGAATGGGCAAAGGGGGCCATCGCTCTCAAGACAAAATGGTCCAAAGCCATATTTGGCACCAGATTGGGCCCTGGCCCATTTATGCCGTAACTTGTGGCCCCATACGTTATGGACAAGTGAACAAATGTCCTCTTGTGGAAAAAAATAGAAGGAAAAGGCATATGTTCTCTTTGTATTAAATAAAAATAGGATTCTTACATTCACATTAATCTAATCGAAATTCATAAAAGAAAAACTTATCTTCTGCTTATTTATTATTGTTCATTAATACTTTATTTAAAACGTTTAAAGCATTCAAAAAATTAATGTAGTATATATGATTTTAGATCCTTCTATCTAAACTAGACATTGTAAAGTTTAGAATTTTACCTTAATAATTGTTAAGTTCATAAAACATTAAAAACTAATATAGAATACTTATTTTCTGTTTAAAAAAGAGAAAATTACGCGTATAAGCAAACATATACTTGTTAATTACTTAACATAGCTATAGTTTGCCTTAATTATAATTCGCGACCTACTTTCAATTATAATTATGCGGCTCAGCTTTTTAGTTTTGTATAATTCACATGTTTGTATAATATAATTTGTATAACTGTTTACACTTCTAAAGTTTGTAATTGTATAAATTCGTTATTTCGAGTTTATACAAAAATAACTGAATTATACAAATGTACCCGCGAATTATACAAATCCACAAATTATACAAACGAGACAGCTTAAACTGTAGCTACAACCCGTAAATATGCAAATTATAGCTATGGAGCATAATTAAATTTATTATATTGGTTATTTGCGAAAATTCCTCAAAAACCTATCTTAAGAAATTGTAAAATATTTAACTTCTGTTAGTTTCAAGGATCAAACACGCATGTTCAAATTACTTTAAAGTTAAATATACTTAACCAACTCATATAAGGAATAATATCATTGTGATTCAATAACTCAAAGATCAGAATTGCTATTGTTAAAGAAATTTAATTTAAAAATATTGTATTTAAATCAACTAAGATTTTTTTTTTAATCTTAATTTAATTATATTTTATTTTATTACTATATTAATCGCCTCTAACATTTATTAAGTAAGGCTAAAAATGAAAATAAAGTAGTTAATTATATCTTGATTTTTTCTAAAATAACAACTATTTTGAGCCATTTATTTTTAATAAAGACGCATATAAAATAGAACGAAAGAAGTATATTTTCTATTTTTATTGCAAAACCTATAATAATTAAAAGAATTATAGTTGTCTGCCACGTACTCTCCTCCTCGTAAATTTGACAATATTTCACCTTCAATTATGTCAATTTTAGAAAGGGTAGTTTCGGTAATTTAAGACTAATATTTCCACTAATTATTGATACTTTACTTAAAAGAATTTTAAAACGTAAACAAAAAGGGTCAACCGTCGATATTATGATGCCTACGTGGACCCTTATTGATGACCTGGCATTTCATTCTTCACAATTTTATCAAACTTGGCCCCACTTATCGGCGTTCGCTGGGACCCATTCCATAAAACAATTTAATTTTTCAAAAGATTTTCCTATTTCAAGCTCGAATTATTTTTTTAAATTGCTCAAATTATTCTACCCTTTGCTTTTGTTAAAGAATAAATAGTGATGATATCTAAAAAAAATCTAAACAATAATAATTATGTCACCACTTTATCTTTTTTTATTATTATTAAAGAAGCATATGCTGCGGATGTACTTTCCGTCCTTGATATAAAATTCTCCCACAATATATGCTTTTTATATGGAAAAAATCAATTTGATTTGATTTGATTTACCTATATATTGAAATGAATAATTATTTGTAAAAGTGAGAATATGGACTTATATGTTACAATCAATTACTTCCCTCCACTCTTCACTAGTATTTTCAACTTTTCATATCTATTTTTTAGTGATTCGAACTTTCAATCTACTGATCGATGATGTAAGTATTTAACCACTTAAACAAAACTCATTTGTCTATGACCGGTTATTGTAAGGGGGGCAGTGAGTCCATTATGGATGTTACAGTTCATCTAATTCCAATTAGATTTTTTGTTTGTTAGACAATTAGATTTCATTATGGCTTTTGTTATTATTTTATTTATATTCTTATATATAATATACAATGTTGAAGACAAATGGCAAATATATATCTATAGAACTGTGTGATTCAAGCATGCTAAATGCGAAGTGAAAGGAACACTTTATTGTTGCAATCGTGACTACAAAATGAATCAATCAATTAATTAATGATAATCATATTTTAAATAGATAACTCCCACGAAAATGAGCAACTAAGAATGTTTATTTTTCTATAATAATATTTCAAAGGTATTATATGAGGAGTGTTCAAAGCAAAAGGTAAAGATAGGAATTTTTTCCTGATTCAACTATTAAAGTATTGTCCATTTTGAAAATAAACATTCACTAATTTGTCCTTTTGGTTTTAACCCAAAAAGAGTTTCAAATTGTTTTTTTAATTTTAATGTGCACCCCAACGTCACAAATCTACTCTTACTTATTTTGTAGTACTATTTTTTTCCATTTTAAAACTAAAATGTATCATTACAAGTGAAATGTTTCTCTCTAATTGCTAATCCTTATCCTAATATTTTTGTATTAACTAAAACCAAAAACGCATTAAAAATTTATGCTATAAACCTTTCATGGCAAGGAGTAAAGCCTAATAATGTCTGCAGTGTTTCGTTTTTATAAGAAACTAACTTGGAGATATTTATTTGTAAAAATTAGGTAAATCACATAGTATAAGAAAGAAATTACTTCCTATCCCTACTCTTTCATTAATTACCAAAAATCTATTTTTTTAGTGTCTTTCGGATACATAATATTGCAGGCGGATACTTTAATTAATAAAGGGAGGATACTTAAATTATTAAGTTGTTGTTATCAGTTTAATGTGTTAAATAAGGGATTAAAACGGAAATTACAATTGACTCCCACAAATCACGCTATGTTTCTTCCTTCAACCAATCAATCGTTCACAAACCTCTAACTGAATTATAATTTTTAAATTTCAAATTCTGAAACATTCTCCCTGTTATTCGAAAAAACAGTAAAAGTTTGATTCAAACAATTTTGGAACGCAATTTTGTGAAGATTCGAAATGAATATTTCGATCTTGTTAAGGCATTCTGGATCATGGGAAAGTGATGTTAGATACGAGGGATACAGAAGTGATGGCATAGTGGTTGGGAAAAATATTTCGTTCGTGAATCTTATTTCAGCAATTGCAGCTGAAATTGATATTGATGAATTGAAAAAAAACATCGAGATCAGATATGTTGTTGAATGTAATTCGTCTCCATTGTGTATTCGGAATGATATGGGGGTGAAATTGTACATAGAAATTAAGAAACATGAGGTGGGATTCGTCTCCATTGTGATTACTATAAGCATGATGCATTAACAAAAACTTATGTAGTTCCAATGGAACCAATGCCAGACAAAAGTGATTGGACAGCCCCAGAATGTGTTTTGGAAGAAGTCGTCTTGCCACCAAGATACAAAAAAATGCCTGATAGACCAAGAAAAAAGAGGAAGAAAAATCTAGACGAAAAGCTAAGCACAAAAACGAATTGTTGTGGACGTTGTGGACAAGAAGGTCACAATATAAGAACATGTACTTTCTTTCTAAAAGATTCTCGATAATTACTTTTTAAGAATTTTTATGCTTCATGTGTACTAATTTTCTGGATATTTTGAATCTGCTAATATGATATTATCATTTGGTGTGATTTTAACTTTATATAAATGTTACAAGAGACAAACTGTTGAATATGCATTTTTTGCATGTATGGCGTACTTCCGATCTCTCCTAATGTTACTTCTCGAGTCTCTAAACAACAACTTCTCAAAGCCCCACAGCCTGTAACAACCACCATATGTAATTAAGTAACAAATGAAGAGTATGAAAGGAATATGCAAAAAAAAAAATCAGTTCATTGCTGATTTGATGGTCAGTACCTAAAAACTTTACAACAACATAACCACTTGATACTAAATATATTGAATTGTTTTATACCTAGTGTAAAACATATTGTATCATGTGTTGGGGTATATAACAATTAAGTTATTTGATAATTTATTTAGTATCATATATGTTATAGTTCAACTATATTTTGTATCTGATAATAAAAAATTGTTAGTTGTTATGATTTAAATCAATGTTACAAGATTCAACCTGTTAAAGGATACTAAATATATTGAAACTTAATTGTTTTGTACCAATTGTAACATATACACAAATTTGTTATTTGATAATAAAATGTGTATCATATACATAATAATTTTATAGATATTGTGTATCTGATAGTAATATAGTATCATATGTTGTGATTTACATCAAGGCTACCATATGTTAATAGATACTAAATAAATTGAAAATTAGTTGTTGTTTACCAAGTGTAGAATATATAGTATCAAATATTTTGTATCTGATGGTTATATTGTATCAAAGTGTTGGTGTATAAGATACAATTTGTAACAAGATACTATATAATAAACTATATATATTGGAACAATAATTAAAATTGAAATACAATTTTTGACAAAAACAGTCTTCAAATTAATAATTACTTA
>JAJOOE010010354.1:0-20419 GCA_036250405.1 Solanum raphanifolium
TAGCCATAATTTTACTGTTCCTATAAGCGTTCTTTCTATGTATCCTGATGCCTCTGCTATTACTATCTTGTTATCTATTAATTGTTTTGATATGTATCTCATCCATAATTGGATTGTTTTATTTATATCTGCTACACAGTCTAAATCTAAAAATTCATGTTGTCCAGTTATTGGTTTAGGTGTCCATTTTTTATTCAATCTTTTATCCCATATAGTTTTTTCTCTATCATATTGTCCATAGTTTTCATTATAGTATTTTGGATTAAAATTTTTTGGGTTTTTTACTCCTGATGTGCTAGGTTTTTCATCTAAGTCTACGTTTTTCATCAGTCATATCCAGCATAACCAGATCAACCCAAATCTGAAAATCCATAAACACAACAGGACAACACGATATACGTGGGTGACTATGACTGGCTCTTTAACTGGGGTAGAAACATGGATGGGGGAATAAAGTATATCACAAATCATATCAAATTCAGAGGCAAATCGCATGAACACATTAGAATAAGTAGAACCCGGATCAAACAACACATTAGCCATCCGATCACAAACAATAATAGTTCTTGTGATCACTGCATCAGACCCTCAGCCTCGGTCTTCCCGGAAAGGCATAAAACTGAGCCCTGTCATCTTGACGGAAAACCTTCTTGCTTGGATGCACTACTTCTCTACCCGCATTACCATTTCCCTGGCCTCCACGGCCTCACTGATTTCCTTCTCATATGCCCAAGTTCTCCACAATTATAACACACTTAATAACTTAACCAAGTAAACCTCGCTGTTATTGGAGCAGTCGTATCCTGACCTCTTCTTGATATACAAGCAGTTCATGAAATCGTAGTATAACTTCGAATCTCAAATGACATAACTTAATTTCATCATTCGCTAAACAACCCATACATGTTATGACAACAATACTAAATGCATTTTCCAAAGTAATGGTGTTAATTATCTAATAGTCCCTTACCAAAACTTCTTGAACGTTGTCACCTATAAACTTGAATCTGCAAAACTGACCTTAATCCTTTCACAAGCGACGATAGTAGCTAGCGAGCCCCACAAAACTCTTAATTTCAGTCATAAAACTAAGTCGGAGCCAATTCCTGACTACTTCAATCTTTTGGGGATCTACCATTACCCCTTCCCCTGAAACTACATGCTCGCAAAAAGACAACTGAAGTCAACCAAAATTCACACTTAGAAAATTTTGCACACCCCTTTTGTTTTTGTAATCACATGGATGCCATTTTTTCTGCTGTTTTTGACAGCATTCAATTTATTACAAGGTTTTATAGTCTATTCTCGATTGCTGAACACTGATTGGATTGCAGGGGTTAGTTCGGATTCGATTCGATATCTATAAGGAGATCTGGGGAAAAAGAGGAGACAGGGCTGAGGTTCTGTCTCACCATGTCCCGCTCTGGCGGGGAATTTCTGCTCTGGCGGCCTCGCGCTGGCAGAAAAAATCCCGCCCCAACGGCTCAGACGGAAACAGTACCCAGGCAATAAGTTTTTCTGGGTTTTTGTCTTTTCTAAATCTCCCAACGGGTTTCAGCTTTACTGAGCAGTTTAGGATAATCCTCTAAACTAGGATAATCATTGTCTACCCCGATTCAATCCAACGATACACAATCCAACTCATTCTCATTAATTCAACACCATAACCCACACATCCCCAGGATACACCTAGACACTCACGCGGTTATTACTCAAGTGCAGGACACGTCCGGATTTTTCTTACGAATCACCTCGTACATTATCTAGACCTTTGCATCGAACTTAATCGCGACCTTCTTTCCACAACAAGTTTAACGATACTCAACAGTTACAACTTGCATAGTTTCAATCAATTCAGCCATCATATTACACATATCAAAAATCATACCCACACTTATTGTGCACATGATCATATCATCACGTCCAAGAAAATATAACTTCCTCATTCACAGTTAATTCAGGCAACAAGGAACACGCACTCACAGTTTTCAAGTTACAACTCACAGACAAGCCCGATTTCTAAATTAGTTTGTTCCATAGATGACCATTACCGGTCTCCCAGTACAAGAGCAAACTGTAAACTGATGCACCCTGCAACTGGTCAAAAGATTATTTATTCGAGGCAGTGGATACTTGTTCTGAATGGTGACCCTATTATACTGTCGGTAGTCTATACATATCCTCTCTTACTAGTGATGTTGTTACCACTGTTGTTGCTATAGTTCAGACCATAGAGTGAAGGAGGAAAGATACCAATTTGTATCACCCAGATACCAATTGGATACAAGTCATAGCATGAAGGAGTAGAAAGATGTGAGTTTTAAGAAAAGTACGAATGTCTTTGTACCCTTCCGCAAGACTTTACTAGACTCATTTTGGTACAATGAGATCAACAAACCTAGGGCTCTGATACCAACTTTGTCACGACCCAGACCATCGTGATTGGCACCCACACTAACCCTCCAGTGGGAGAACCACTACTACAACCCAACTAAGCAACCTTAACTAAGATACTACGCATTTAAAGATAAGGAAGCTGGTTTAAATGACAATAAAAATATGGAGTTCCCATAAACTCCAAAGGTTTAACAAATAACTTAACCAAACTTACACAGAAGTCTTAACCCGTAGAACCTAAAAGTCAATGTACCAATACTCTACTAACGACAAGTCTAAGAACAAGGGGTACAACCCCAAAACTAAAAAACACCTTAAAACCAATAGTTTGAGTCCGAAAAGAGTGGACTTAAACAAGAAAGATCCATGGTAGCATGAAAGAACTCGCTCAACCTTGAATCTGATCACGCTCAACAGTCACCTAGCTTAGGTCTATCAATAGCCGCCTGAAGATGTCATGTACTCAACAAAGAACAAGCAAGTGCAGTATCATTACACAACCACAGTGTACTGGTAGGATCACGCGACTATCCCACTAAGTGAAACACATGCAAGTAACCACAACATTATAAAACAGGCATAGACCAAACATATACAATATTATTATAATTTTTTTCAGGATCAATGAAGCATTCCGCGTTCTCAGTAATACCCATTGGTTATCATTTTAGAGCAACAGATAGTCTTTCAACCTCAATCACCATTAGATATGAACGTAATCAACACAAGTAAATATACAACACAATTCTATGGTCCTCTTATGGAACCCAATTCAATGGTCCTCTCATGGAACCCAATTCAATGGTCCTCTCATGGAACCCAAACCCAAACTGTTAGTGTGTTGGTTCGTGGTATCCGATCCAATGTTTATGCCGAAATGTGGCAACCGGTCACATATTTATGCCGAAACGTGGCAACCGATCCCATATTTATGTCGGAACGTGGCAATCGATCAAATTTAATGTGTCGGAACGTAACACCCGATCCATTCAACAAACCACAATCACAATCACAATGTATATTCTCAAAATCATACAACAAGAGGTGATTCATGGCATACAATTATTCAATTATCCTCATTTACAATTAGGGTGATCAATAATGCAACATTCACATACATACATGCATTATAATGAGCAATTACAAACATATATCACACCAACATGAAATCACAACCATCACCTACCTTGAATCCAAGCTTGAATCCCCTAAGGCACTTGAATCTTCTCTTTTCGGATTCTTTTCGCTTGTTCTAGATCTACAAACAATTAATATACGCAAGGATCAACAATCAAAGGTCTAATTATCCGGATTATAATAAACCCAATAACCCTAGACCAAACTCAAGATCCTAATACCCAGATTAGGGCTTTTTCCATCATAATTTCCAGATCAAAACCCTCCCCATCGATAATCACCCATGAATTTACATTCTACGGATCAAAAAATGGATTCGGGGAATTTAAACCTTACCTTTAGCCTCAAGAATGGTGGAAAACTGTCAAGAAAGCACATAGGGTTGTCTACTAGCTCTCAAAGTCGAAACTTGCATAATAAAACAATTAGAGGGTTTATTTTCGACTTAAATCGCGACTATTCGACCACAGCGGTACCATCCCACTACAGTGGTCCTGCCCTGGCGGCACAAATTCCCGCCATAGCGGCTTGCACAAAACAATGAGCTAATTTAATAATTCCAATACCCTCATTTCACAACACACCTTCAACCAACAATACTCAGAAACTACTTGTTCACGCTAAGATCAGTTTCGGGAGTTCTACTCACCCAAATTCAATTTTGTAGAGTCATACGGGTTCCTTAACGTCTTAGCTATCCACTCATGCAATCAAAATCATCATTAGATCTCCCATTTGCTACCAGATTTCCCTAGCCCTCACTGTCCAATTTCGTCCAAATCTGGACTAGGCTAGGAAATTTCAAGTTACTACTCAAAAGTTTTTCTGGTCGAATTCTTCCCCCATTGGCTTTTCTCCAACGACAAATGCAGGTCGTTACAGTCTTGGTTAACCTTCGATGGGTTCAGAGATACCCTTTTTGACCCCCAACGATGGGACCTTATGTACGGTTCGTGGGTTCATTTACAGACTGTACATCCCACCGTGGGTCCTACTTTTGATCTTAAAATTTCACTAAGTCTGAGATTGACCTATGACGCACACTAACGACTTGTAGATTAAATGAAAGACTGTCCTGGTGAACCGTCAAAGAGTACTAGGACTAGATAATTCAACTCAAATTGGACTTGCCACCTACGGTCCCTACCTACGGACCGTCGGTGGTTCCGTCGAAACTTGCACCAGATTTTGTAAAACTGAAATTTTACTTTCTTTTCGAATCCGAGGTGTTACAGTTGGTGGATAGTATGAAGAAAATTTTTGCCCAAGAACTTCAAATTCTTCATGTTTTCAAATTGAGGTCTCCAACGAATGATGTATGCAAGTTGAAGTCTTCAAATTCTACAAATTTACAAGTTGAAGTCTTCAAATTCTACAAATTTACAAGTTGAAGTCTTCAAATTGTACAAGTTTACAAGTTGAACTCTCAAATCAAACAAGTTTGAAAGATTAAGTTCTCAAAATATGTTATGTCTATAAGTTGAAGCACTAAAATTTGCAAGTCAAATTTAAATGCACAAATTTAAAGAAAAGAGGAACTTCCATTATTTTCATTCTTATTGGCATGCAAAATATGGAATAAGTTGGACTATTAAAATCTTACAATACAAAAATAAATAGCAAATTCATGTTTGAGAGTGCAATAAAAGCCATAAGATGCATGATATAAGACGAAATAAAAGAAAAGAAACTCTATGACAATAAAATCGTCTAAAACAACAATCAAACTCTAAAGTAAATAAAGGAAAAAAGGAAGATAAAAAAAACCTAATCTAAACGTAATTTGTAGTTTGATAAAATCTTGACGACTAGCCTCTAAACACTCTCTTTTCTTTTCCAATTGAGTTGGATCATCAGTCGTCATTAAGTTCATGTTGTCATAGGAGGACGCCTTATCCTCTATAGCTAAAATCTTTGCTCGAATCTCTTCAACCTTCTTTTTAGTAGTTTCCATAACATCTTCAAGTTCTTTTCACTCTCCTTATAGAGTTGCTAGCTTCCACTTAACCTTCTTTAGCAATTTACTATTAGAAGAAACGTGTTTTTCTTTCTCACCTTCTTCTACTCTAAATGATTCAAGACACTCCTCGGCCTTGGAAAGAACATTCATCTTCTTATCTTCATGCGCCTTGTCAATAAAACTAGAGTGTTCTTGATCATAGGAAGCAGCAAGCTCGGAAAGAGAATCCACCAAGTTCTTCAATGATGAAACATCTAAGAAATGCATCTCATTTATCTCGTTGAAAATCTAGTAAATATCCTCACCATAAGATTAAATAGAGTCTGGAGAAGTTCTAGAAAGTTTACCACAAATCTATTCCCTAAGGCCCAATATGTAATCCATTTTGTGATTGAAAAACACACATTTTCCTTCAAAAATACACAGCTCCATTCAACTCTATAAGAACTCCAAAAATCTTATTTGAATTAGGAGTCCACACTTTTAAAGTTTGGTCACGAGAAGTAGATGATGTCTTTTGTCCTTGCTCGACAGTTAAAGTTGATTTTGTCTTATATTTTGGTATTGCAATAGATTCATCACTAACTTGCGATCTTTCATGTCGCAATCCCATTGGTTTCTTTACGGTATTTTCCTACAAAAAAGAGGGTTAGAAAATTGATTTAATTGTGATTTGGAGATAAGAGATTGGTGATTAAACATAAAATCTTCCAACTCTAAATTGTTAATGTTCTTGAAGGACTATCAACATTTCAGACCTCTACAACTTCTAAATCAACAGCTTCAGCCCGGTTGATTTATTAGAAATATATTTTATATAATGATTCTAGTAATATTAAATTCAAGATATATTAGCCCAAATGAATATAACTGGATTAATTATTTATGTCCAACAAATGTGGATCCTATTAAAAGTTCAATTTCAGTAATTTGGGTTAGAAATAATGATTCCATTTGCTAAAGCTCAATATACAATGTCACTTAAATCTGATCGGCCAAGGGGAAATATGTTTTCATCATAACTCATCAATTCTATAACTACATATAAGGACCTTATAATTCAGAAAATGGACCAAAATTCTAACAAGAAGTCAAAGAGAGCTCGTAGATCAAACGTCACAGATTTCTCTATAAGTTACAAGTTCATTAATTCAAATCGATTATGTGAACCAATATAAAATTCTTTGTCTCAATTTACTTTCAACACTTAAGTTTGTTAATTACATGTTTAACTAACCTATAGGAAAGTCGACTACTCTCTTTGGACAGTTGAGTAGGACAAAAATATCAATTAACCCCCCCCCCCGGCCCTCCCTCCTATTGAATTTAAGTAAGAACCAAAAAAACATATGATCCAAAATAAATTTCGTAAGAATAAGGCTTTGAGAAAACAAAACTTTTCTCAATCCAAGAAAAAATGGAGCTTCAAAAAGTTAAAGCTAGATATGGACACCTGTGTCAGCACGGGCCCAACATATGTTACTTTTTCAGTTTCAATTTATGTGACACAATTGAAATTTTAAGACTTTGAAAAAATTATATTTTTTAAAGGAAAAATTACGCAGTTAAACAAACTTCTACTACTTAATTACTCATCATAGCTATAGTTTGCTATAATTACCACTCGTGACTAACATTATACATTAATTACGTGGGATGACTTCGAGTTTGTATATGTATAATTCGCCACATTTGTTTAATTCACAACTAACAATTCTTTATTTTATTTTTATTTGTATACGATTTGTATATGATGATGATTTTCTTTGGGTTTTCAGTTTTGTCATCATATACAATATTCAATCATTTTGTGTATAACTTTTTAAAGTTTGTATAAACGTGTAGTTTTGGATTTTGTATAATATATTTATATAATGTAATTTGTATAATATATTTTGTATAATTGTTTAAAGTTCATACGTATATGTTTGTATCAATTCGTTATTTCGAGTTTTATTATATTTGTATAATTCCAGACTTTATATTACCGAATTATACAAAAACACATGAATTATACAAACATACATGTGAATTATACAAATTATTGTCCTCTCTTGCTCGCCTCTCTCCTCCCTCTCCTAATACCGCTCGCCTCTCTCCTCCATCTCCCAATCTGGCTCGCCTCTCTCCTCCCTTTCCCAATCTCTCTCACCAGAATATACAAATACATATGTATAATATACAATTATCTAACCGATATACATATACAATTCACCTCTCTCGCTCGCCTCTCTTCTCCCTCTCCCAATCTCGCTTGCCACTCTCCTCCCTATAATATGTAGCTACGAATCGTAATTAGCAAATTATAACTATGGAGTGTAATTAGGCTATTTTTGAGTGACTATATGCGAAAGTTCCTCTTTTAAAAATATTTTAAATTGTTAATTAGTGTGATTCATAATAATTTTTTAAATAATAAATATTACTCTCTGTGTCTCAATTTATGTGGCACAATTAGAATTTGAAGAATCAATAAAATTTAATATGATTTTTTTTTAAAAATATTTGAAGCTATTAATTATTGTAATTTATAGTATTTTTTATGTCATTTTAAGATTATTTATTTCATTTATTTTAATTATTGTGCTTTTATAGAAAAAAAATTACGTAATTTTTAAATAAACTAGACAAGAGATTTTTAAAAGATGTACAAAAATGAAAATATAAATAAATTTTCATTTTTTCTAATAATAGAGCATATATATTTTATTTCTAAAATATTACTTCTTTCATTTTAATTTATTTGTTCTCCTTTTTTTACTCTATTTAGAAAGAATGATTCTATCTCTTTTTAACAATTTTCTTAGTTCGAACTTTTCACGTAACATGTTTAAAATCTCAAGAATGATTTTTTTTTTCTTCTTAAACTTCATACCAAATTAAAATAAATCAAACAAATTAAAATAAAATAAATATAATATTTTGCCTATTATGTTTTACAGATTAAATACTAATTGAAGAAGTAATATTATATATGAAGGCATAGCTAAAAACTTGGAAAACGAAAGAAATAAAAAGAGTTGTGGGGAAGGAAAATGGAAGTTGGTGGAAATTTATTTTATATTTCATATTTGAAATGAATGAGACACAAAAGTCCAAAATGCTTTCATTTGTAATGACAAAAAATCCTTTAATTTAATGCTAATGCCAAGAAGCAAACATGTTGACGAACACATTTGTGCTTCAAGAGTCTTATACTATTGTATATATAATATAATACTTGAAAATGACCTAAATCAAGCAACAATTGAAAAAATAAACAAGAGATCGAACAGTAATTGGAGAGTGAGAGTGAGACAAGAGCGGAAGATGGTGATCAATTTGAGAGAGGAATGTTAATCGACTGGAGAGTGAAATGATGATTGATCGGAGAGACTAAGAAGAAGAGAGAGAAAAAAAGCGAAAGAAACTTAAGTATATGAGATTAACTACTGTCCACTAGGGGTGTTCATGATTTGGATAAAAATCGATCCAAATCAAAAAACCAAACCAAACCGATTTAATTTGGGTTTTGATTTGGTTTGGTTTTAGATTGTTAAGAACCGATAGTATTTGGTTTGGTTATGGTTTTGTTGAAAAAAATCAAAGAAATAACCGAACCGAACCAACAAGTTATATACATAAATTTTATTATTATACATACATAATTTATTATATTCATAAACAATTTTAAAGATTTTATAAATGTTTCATCAAAATTTATTTATAATTTACTTATGAAAGAAAAAATGTCCAAGGTGAGAACATTTTTCTTATTGGTTTCATGTATATAAGTGTCTATGAAAATTCTTTGTTAGACTGAAAATGTCATTGTCTTTTCCTTCTATGCCAAAATAGTGAATTTTGAAGTTTTATTCAGTAAATTCAATGATCACAAGTTCTGTAATGCCAATCATTCTAACTATTTTTTTGCTTGAATGGATTGTTGTCACTTTTTTCACGTTTTGAATGAATTGTTTCTTTTATTTTTATGTATGGTTAATAACCAAATAACCGAACCAAACCAAACCAAAACCGAAACAACCAAACCGATAAATGTATATTATATTTGGTTTGGTTTGATTTTGATAATTTTAAAACCGATTAAGTTGGTTTGGTTTTGGTTTTGACCAATAACCGACCCAAACCAAACCGTGAACACCCCTACTGTCCACTGTCAGCAGACAACAAAACTATACCGTTAATTTATTTTTAGAAATACTTATTTGTGGACAGTAGTTAGTGGATCATTTTTCATTTTACACGCATAATAGGAAATCATAAATAAGAAGATAATCTTACTAATTCACCCTTTTAAAATTTCTTGGGAATTTTACAAACAAATATGATCACTTGCAAAAAGAATTAATTGTAAGGGTAATATAGGAAAAAAAATTAATTCTTTTTTTGATTTAGTAAGATAGACAATTAATATGAGACAACTACTTTTAATAAAATGAATCAACTAATATGGGAGGGGAGTATGAAAACTTTGACCTAATCTCCTAAAAATTACAAAATAAACTCTGAGGGGCATTTATTAAACAATAAAATGTTTAGAGCTCAAAATAAAGAAAAATGAAAAGGAGACGACATTTTGCAAATTAAAATTAGATAGACTTATAAAAAGTAAATTTAAAGTTAAAAGCAAATGATATCCTACTTTTGACTTATTCAAGAGCATAGTACATTCTACAACAACTCTAGCGTACGTCTAAAGATATTTTAAATTGTATATGGTCCCTGTATCTTTCTTTTTGATCTACATTCGCCGTGATTCAACAAAGTCTAACAAAGGAATCAAACGCTAATGATGGAGACTGAAAATTGGGTCTAATTATATCAAATTAAACATAGTGCTAATACAATGAATTACAAGAGGGACGATATTTGAATAAACAATATTTTAATATATTTTTATTTTAAGAATATAATCCCTTCACACAACAATTCATGTACACTTGTTATCCCACCAAACAACCCAAAATCATTGAATGAGACAAATCATGTTGCACATATACCAACCGTCAACATGTCAAAAGGAAATATTTCATCTCTATCATTGGCAATGGTAGGTGTGTTTAAAGGTGCAAAGCCCTCTTACAAGCCGAGGCGAACATAACATTTGAAGATTGAGTACATTTAAAATAAAAATAATGAATTTGAAAATTTTTGGTGCATTTTAAATAAAAACAGTGAAATAAATATTCTTACTGGATTCGAGCCCAGATTTCACGGGTAGATTCTCTAGCTTGTATCGGTAGTACAATGACACTCTTATGCTTATCATGGGTACGGTGCACTGTTAATTATATCATAATTTCTGTCAGTTTCTCAAGATAGATATACATATATAAAAATGATTTTTTTCCAAAATTAACGGATGCACGTACACCCCACCTAGAGGGGTGGGTCCACCTCTGCTTACGAGAAGCTTCACCTTGTTTAATCAATTGTTTGTTTCTTTCATTGGCTGGAATATTGTAAAATGGGAATAAAAAATGATTAAGTAGCTAGCTATTGTCACGTCCTAAATTGCAGGGCCGCATGCACGTATTTTAAACTTGAGTTAATCAAATGAATAGTCTATATCATATGTCTCATCTGTAAATCCATGCATCATTCAAATTAGTGCCGGCAAAATGAGCCCATATTTTGGTAACTCACTCGTATTTTAATGGGTTGGGTGAGTAACTTTTTACATGGGTAAAATATGGGTTGATACCCATATTTAATCCATAAAAATATGGGTAAGAATATGAATTAGCCAAATGGGTTAAGCTTCTAACTTTTTTTCACTCAAAATTCATGATATCACTAAAAATATTTTAACCTCTCTTCTTTTTTGTGTTCTTCTATAGAACTAATTATTTTTCTCTATAATTGAAAAGGTGAAGTCTTTGGCCTTTCAAAAATATATATTTTAAATCTACATTTCTCTTGTTAATTATAATATATTAAGTTATTTGTTTAATTTTATATTGGATAAAAATAATAGTGTAAAATAAGCATATCATGTATTAGCAGGGGCGACCTAGGTGGACGGGAGGGGGTTACCGAACCCCCTCGATAAAAAAATTATATCGTATATATAAGGTTAAAATTATTATTTATGAGTATAAATATTAAAATGAACCCCCTCAATACAATTGTGACGTGCAGCTTAGTGGTCAAGGGGGTTCAGAATGACTCAAAGGTTCCAAGTTCAATTCTTTCCAGTCGCGCTTATATTGATCGTGAATTTTTCATATATCTTTTATATATTTTAATTTTTTTTAATTATTTTGACTTATAGTACTTTTTTACGTAGCTTATAAATATATAAATTTCATTTTTAAAAATTTGAAAATTCTATGCGCAAATATTCTGTCAAACTTAAACTATTTGACTCTCAAAAAATGAAAAGTGCTACATAAATTGGGACAGAGGGAGTATTAATTAATATAACATTTGATTGTTTTCATAAACAATATTTATATACATTTTGTAAAAAATTATATATCATTTTACGAAGGATATAGAATAAGAATAGGCTCCTAGTAATAAATATATTTAAAACGTTAAAACAACAAAATTAATAGGGGATTGGCCAAATTTATATAATTTGTTATTATGAGGATTACCTTTTATTAAAAAATATATATTTTGTAGATTAACATTTCATGTTTGACTAATAAATTCAGAAAAAATTCTCGTCAATATTAGAGATCAAATTTGTGCTTGGCCAAAATTTTCAAAACTGCTTTTGGAGAAAGTTATGTTTTCAGCTTTTGAAAAGAAGTTTTTCCACAACTCAAAAATAACTATTGTATTTGTTTTCCTAAAAGCACAATAGATTTTAAAATGGTTTGATGAAGCAAGACATAAGTAGGAAGAAATGTTAAATGAAACATGACAAACCGAGTTAAAATTTGGTGAGTTAAAATGATCTTGTCTTTCACCACTATGCTCCTTTTAATCAACCTTTTCGCAAATTTACTTTTTATATTCGAACCCCTGAATGAAAATCATGTGTCCGCCACTGTGTATTAGTATTGACATTGCTTAAAGTGCATTAAGCATGTTTTAGTCCTAAAATCAAAATATTCATTTACTTTGAAATTAAAAATATTTTCCCCTTGTTATTACAAAAATTTATTTTATATTGAAAAGTTATAGGATTTTTTTTTTACTTTTATGATACAATAAAACTAGATGAAACATTTTCAACATTTTTCATCTAAAAAAGACTAAAATATTTAACCACCATGTTGAATTCTTAAGTAGAGTACTATTACTCATGAAAATATGGGTAAATATGGGTAAACTAGTATTTTACCCAACCCATTTGTTACCCAATCCATTTTTACCTATATCAAATATGAGCGGGTTGAATTATTACCTATTTTATGTTGACCCATTTTCAACCCGCCCAAATTTGACCCAACCCGCCATTTACCACCACTAATTCAAATCAAGAACCCTCAATTGATTAAAAGTCACAATACTTAACTACCACTCTTAAAAACCTAATTATATATATACACTTATTAAAAAGTGACAAAGGTCTGATATACTCTCAACATTGCAACTTACAGTTGATAAATCTTTTGTTATAAAATTGACTTACATGTATGTAAATGGTCCAAACATGTCCTTCTTGTCTATTAGGAGTGAAAAAAATATATTTTTTATTAAAGAAATAAAATTCATTATATAAGTGGGAATAGAGAGGAGCTTGGGTCAAGTTTCTCAATTTACAAAAAAGGAACTAAGTTTCATTAAATACTAAGAGATTACTCACTACTGAGAGCACACTTCATCGGCCTATCACAAAGTTGGGCCCACCTATTTTTATGCACTCCTCTTCCATTATATTTTAATATTTTCCTTTTTAAATAGTACTAAAAAATAAATTTAAAATATTACAAATTTGGTTAACTCTCGAAATTTCGCGCAAATGGTATAATTGGGATGAAGGAAATAACATATATTATTTGAAAAATCACATTAAGAATATCATAAATCACAATAATTAACAACTTACAATATTTGAAAAACATATTAACTCTCAAAATTTCACATGTGTCACATAAATTGGGACAAATGGAGTAACATATGTTATTTGAAATTACTTTAAGATTACTATTAATCACAACTTAAAGTATTTAAAAATAGATAACATCTATTATTAGAAAATAATGTAAAAAGTTGTAACATCTCGCAATTCGAAATCACTAGGCCTGACTCGAGTTGTCCACTCGAGTAAGCCAGTCTAGATACCTATCTCCTTCAGGATCGAACCTAGTAAAACTGAAACATAGACCTGCGTATCCCTAGTAGGCTCCGCTTATTTGTATAATTTGCATTTGACTTAATGGGACTCAACACAGGGGTTGGGTCCGTCTAAGACAAGAGACCCTCTTCTTGACTAACATGTGCATTTTATATGTTATTTGTAAAATATTATGTGGAAGACCTCGATTGTTGACCGGCTTTAGGTTCCCTCTAAAATAAATTCTTTAAGATTTATATATTTTTCCATAAAAAAAAAAATTAAAAAAATGAAATGAAATATATATATATCTATCTATTCTCTAAATAAAAGTAGGTTTTAATATATAGGCGTGCCTACCAATAATATATTGGAATTTTCAATAATTTTAAGAAAAATTAATTTCGAGATTTTTTTCCCTCTCTCTTTTCCATTTGTACACAAAAAAAAATCTTTATTAAACCATATATATAACCCCTATATTGACTCGGAGTATTAATCATAGTCATATTAAAAGTATGTCGTCTTCAACATGTCTTTGATCTGTCTACAAGCACTTGAAATTAAAATTCGTAATAGTCACTCCTAATAATAGATTTAGTGGAAATTATTATTTAAACCTTGATTTTATAGATGCATTTACTAGAAATTATTTTGCAATTGGACTCATAGAATAAACACTTGTTTGCGAGAATATAAGTAGCTTATCAAAAGAAATTTCCAAATAAATTAGATATTTATTGTCCATATTGCTCTAAATCTGATTTTTCAAGTGACAAACATTTAAACTGTATTCACTTTATAAATACAAGTTGCTTATTTTTTCCTTTTCTTAAAGTCTTTATTTGAAAAATACTTTGCGTCATTTTATATAAGTTTGACACATCTTTTTTCCCTTTCCCAAATATATGAGGTCCATAAATTAAGCATTTCTTGACCCTGCATCTTTTTCCATAGGCACAACATGGTTCATCCCGGTCGTGGAAAGTGTCAGAAAAGGAAAAGAGATTCGAATGTACCACTTCAGGTTGTAGATTGTACTCCCTTGCAGTTGTGGGCATGGTGGAATGACATGGGGTTGATAGAACAAGGCATAATATTCAAATATTTGGGTTTCTTGACTAGAATCATGCAAGTGGAACCTAAGAGAGATGTGATCGAAGCACTGTTGTCCTTTTGGAATCCCACCAACAATGTTTTTCGTTTCTCGAATTTTGAAATGACCCCAACCTTGGAGGAAATAGCTGGCTTTACCGGGTTTGGAGTGAGGTTACATCATCAGAGGCTTATAGCCCCAAGGGGCATATCCATCAACAAATTTTTTCAACACTTGAACATTTGCAAAGTCAAGGAACAATCATTAGACAAAGGTTGGATCTCATTACAGTTTTTGTATGATAGGTATGGAAAGGAGGACGGATTCAAGAAATTTGGAAGGACACTCAACAACAAGGGAAGTTTTGAAACATGGAAAGAGCATAGACGTTTTGCTTTTATGGTAGCTTTTTTAGGAACAATGGTTTTTCCAAGGAGAGGTGGAAAGATTAACATCCTTTTAACCGGGGTAGTGAATGTATTAATTGAGAAAAAGAATTATACCATCGTCCCCATGATTTTGGCTGATATCTACCGTGCTCTGGCTGTCTGCCAGAAAGGGAAACGTTTCTTCGAGGGATGCAACATACTGCTTCAACTATGGATAGTAGAACATTTTTACCGACCTCCTACTGTGGCGAGGTTCATTCAGGATCGAAGCGATTACATTACAAGTCATGCCAAAAGGGTGGAGAAATACAGGTGTCTAGAAGGGGTCAATGCATGGGTTGAACATTTTCGCTCGCTAACGGAAGATAAGATCACTTGGAATTATCCTTGGTTCCCTTGGGTAGAAGTCATTCACATGTCGTCTGTTCGCCCTTTTTTATTGTTGATGGGTATTAGGGGTGTGCAACCATACGTACTGCTGCGGGTTTTACATCAATTAGGCAGGCGTCAAGTTCTACCTATCACAGAGGATATGAAAGATTTTTTGTCCGAAGTTGGACCAGAGGTTCCCCTTCCTGAAGGACTACCCCAAAAAATTTGGGATGGTTGTTTAGTCATGGGAATTGGAACGATGGTTAAAGAACGACACACAGGAGAAACTCACCCGGAATACTCCAATTGTCTTGAGCAACAACCTCGATTACAAGTTAGGCCGGAGAGATCTGTAAAAGAACCAATAGACCATGAGGCTGATATGAAAATATAAATCGAGTTGGCTATGCGTGATTACCTTGCTGAAAATCAAGAGTTAAGAGCAAATTTAGAGCTCGCTAGAGCCGCTCTAACCCAACAACAAGCAGAGTTTGAAGAGGAAAGAGCCAAGGTAACTCAGAGAGAAACCTTGCTCCGAGGACAAGTTGATCTGGCAACAATTAGGGGAACACAAGTTGCGGAACTTGCGGTATCTCGACAACAACAATTGCGGACATGTGATCAGAAAAGTCAGACAGATTTTGATCAAGAAAGAGCTCAGTGGATCCGTGAAAGGGGAAGACTTCAAGAGGAAATAGAGTCAGTCTCAACTCAAGAAAGACGTGCTAGAGAAATGGTGGCCTCCCGTGATCAATAGATACGAGGATGGAATCAGACTTGCAATTCACTTCGATCAAAAGTCCGTCGTTTGGCTGATCGCACTGCCCAAATGGGTTTAGACTATCAAGAGATGAACCATGAACAATTTCTAGCTGAAGTACTTGAATTCGCTGAGTACCTTATGAATTCAGTGCAAGATATATATCAGAGTGTAGGAGGTCGTGTAAGACCACCATCTCCATGAGCAAGCAGATGGGGATGCAAGCATGACATTTATGTCTTTGGGATGTAAGGGTTGATACAAACATTCGTTTCATTAGTGTCGTTTTCTTTAGTTTAAGTTTTGCTTTATTTCATTCTACTTTTCTACGCTTTGTTTAGGTCGTGTCTGTTTAAGATATTGACTTTTGTTTAGCGATTTTCTCATCGTTTTCCTACTTATGTTCCAAACATTGAAATGATATGTTAAGTTATGTTTATGTCTGGTTTCATTTTTTCATTAGTATAAATGAATAAATATATATAAATAGTAATATCTATATGTATATATCTATAACAACTATAAAAAATATATAATTAAAAAACAAAAAAAAAGGGTTAATGTATATTCTCGAACTACGCAAAGATCTGATTCAGGCACTAACATGATACGTAGGCAACCCAATGGGTTCGATCAAACGTTTTTAACAAGAATAACTAAAGAGGAGAAAACACCTAGATAAGCTGGGATGAAACATAAGGTCTTCCATATTAGAAGTGTGGATGCAATATGCACGATTTCTTAACACTAATATGTTTGCTACTTCATTCAGAGAGAGAGAGAGAGAGAAACATATTAGCTTAAAAGTGATTGGTTTGTGGTTAAGCTGGCATCACATCCCTACAATACAAGGTCGAAAGGGAAGAAGAAAATGGCCCACAAAGACGGGAACGAGTCTGACAATGATGAGGTCCGAAACCAGATGACTTCACAAGAAATAGTGTCAATAGAAGAGGTAAAGGAATTAAGACAACAAATGGCAGATATGTACGAAGCTTGGACGAGTGGACAAGCTCCACCTTCTTCAATACGCGACTATCTAAATACAAACATGCCGCCCTCTATCCAAGTGTCGACAAATGATCCCATTTATCCACCTGGATTCGGCCCCTATGCTAACACATCCAACATCGTTGGAACTTCTACAGTGCGCCCTTTGAGTACCCCTATGATAAGTAATCCACTCTTTCTGCCAACTGCGCCGACTAATATCATTCCACAGCCAACAATGATGCCCAACAATGATCCTTCGTCCAAAGTTCGTCATGATCATGGTTACACCCTTGAAGAGGCAATTAAAATTCCAAGCTCGTATCCCCACATTCATCAATATAGTTCCCCTATCGAAGTTGAAAAGACGGTTAAGAATGAGGAACATGAAGAGATGGCTAAGAAAATGAAGAGTTTGGAACAGAGCATAAGAGATATGCAGGGACTAGGAAGTCACAAAGGCATCTCATTCAGCGATTTGTGCATGTTTTCCCATGTCCATTTGCCTATTGGTTTTAAAACTCCAAAGTTTGAGAAATACGATGGTCACGGAGACCCCATAGCTCATTTGAAGAGATATTGCAATCAATTTAGGGGTGCAAAGGGGAAAGAAGAGTTCTTTATGGTATATTTTGGAGAAAGCTTGGTGGGAATTGCATCTGAATGGTTCATAGACCAGGATATTACCAACTGGCATACATGGGATGATTTAGCTCGATGTTTTGTGCAACAATTCCAATATAATATTGACATTGTGCCAGACCGCTCCTCATTAGCCAACACGAGGAAAAAGACCACGGAAAATTTTCGTGAATATGCCATTAGATGGAGGGAGCAAGCTGCTAGGGTTAAACCACCAATGAAGGAGTCGGAGATGATTGACGTTTTTCTCCAAGCGCAAGAACCTGATTACTTTCACTACTTTCTTTCTGCCGTTGGGAAGACATTCGCTGAAGTTATTAAGGTTGGGGAAATGGTGGAAAATGGCATCAAGTCTGGAAAGATTGTAAGCCAAGCTGCCTTAAAAGCCACAACACAAGTGCTTCAAAGTGGTTCTGGAAATATTGGAGGGAAGAAGAGAAGGGAGGATGTAGCTACGGTTGTATCAGCGCCTCGAACCTATGTCCAAGATAATCCCCCGTAACACTATTTTCCTCCCCAAACTCCACAATATCCCATCCCATACTCTCCATATCCCGTTTTCACCGCACATCCAATTGTCCCCCCTTCTTATTCGCAATGGCGTACCCCAATTCCTCAAAATCATCCACCACCCCCACAAATTCACCAAAATACTGTTAGACTTCCTTTTCTTCCTAGAAAAGAATACAAGAAGGGAAATGGAGCTAAGGATGAATTCACCCCTATTGGAGAATCATATGCTAGCTTGTTTAAAAAATTAAGGACGTTGAATGTTTTGAGTCCTATTGAAAGAAAGATGTCAAATCCTCCCCCAAGAAATCTAGATTATTCTCAACACTGCGCTTATTGTTCTGATGCCCCAGGGCACAACATAGAGAGGTGTTGGTACTTGAAAAAGGCAATTCAAGATTTGATCGATACTCATCGAATTATCATTGAAAACCCAAATGAACCAAACATCAATCAAAATCCACTACCCAGGCATACTGAAACAAACATGTTAGAAATGATGAATAGTTGCGAAGAAGTTGCAGTCCCATACAAGCCAATCCTTAAGGTTGGAACTGGCACGGAAAATTCAGCGAATGTTGTTGACTTGACCAAAATGGTGCCTTCAGAGGCAGAAAGAACATCGAAAAAGTTAAGCCCATCAAACACACCCATCCTAACTGTGAAAGGAGCACTTGAAGATGTTTGGGCAAGTCAGAGAGAGGCAAGATTGGTTGTTCCAAGAGGGCCAGACAAGCCTATCTTGATCGTGCAAGGAGCCTATATTCCACCTGTGATCATTAGGCCAGTGTCCCAACTTCTAATGACTAACCCCAAGGCTGTCCCTGGGAATTATGAGCCTACCGTCGTGACATACAAGGGGGAAGAAGTCAATGAAGAAATAGATGAGATAGGAGGAATGACTCGTTCGGGAAGATGCTATGCCCCGACTGAATTAAGGGAAAATAAAAATGACCAAATGCAAGTTAAAAGTCCAGTCACTGAAGGGGAGGCAAAGGAGTTCTTAAGAAAGATGAAATTGTCAGACTACTCCATTGTGGAACAGTTAAGGAAAACTCCAGCCCAAATCTCTTTGTTGTCATTGTTAATACATTCAGATGAACATCGTAAAGCTGTAATGAAAATTCTGAACGAAGCACATGTTCCTAATGAAGTTACAGTGAGTCAGTTAGAGAAGTTTGCTGGGAGAATCTTTGAGGTAAACCGCATTACCTTTTCAGATGATGAACTACCAGTGGAAGGTACGGGACCAGAATGTCATTAGTTTATAATTTTTTAATATAATTATTAATTTACAATAAAGCATAACTAAATAAAAAATACACTAAACGCACACTTTAACTAATAATTAATGACATATATGGCTATATCTAATTTAACAAATATTTTCGCTTAAACAATGAAGCGGCTTTATTATTTGCAAGTGATCACCCCAAAATCTAATATCCTGAATTAATGGACTCATAAAAGAGCCCTTTTTAAAAAAAAAAAATAAACCTAACATTTATATTCACACAACATTTGAAATTGGCATTAGATCTATGACCTATAGAATACCAAGAATCTAAAACACTTTGGATGATAATGATTAAATCGTATAAAAAATGCATTTTTATTTTTTTTACTAAAAAAATGATTTTTAAATTGTACTATCAACGAATAACTCAAAACTATGTGAATTGATCAAATTAATTATCAGCAACCCATGAATCACGTTTCGGCTTGATAGAATAGAGCGAATAAAGAAAAATATTGATTCCTTAGTGAGCAAGAAGCGATGTACGTTATATCATATTTAATCCAAATACAACAATACAGATATTTACATGTATTTCAATAGTATATTGGCAAAGCTAAACACACATAAAATTTGAATAACTTTATAACATTGGAATCAAATCTTGAACAATCGTGACATTAAATTAAACCAAGA